>VZTM01032202.1:170694-219908 GCA_013400555.1 Jacana jacana
TAATAATAATAATAATAATAATAATAATAATAATAATAATAATATAATCCATGGTTTTCCCTGTGACGGGGCGGCCGTGGCATTCAGGCGGCTGCCAGCAGAGGGATCTGCACTTTGCTTTTTTCCATCACCACCCCCCGCCCCGGGGCCGCTGCTGCTTCCGCGGCGGCAACATCTGCTGGGCTGGAGGAGACGGGGCGCTTGAGCAGACGCACAGATGTAAAAGTGACATCTGCTTGTGACAAAGGAGCGGGAATTAGATTAGGCGGGGAGGCCTTTCTGCGATTAAAAAAAAAAAAAAAAAAAAAAAGAAAAAAAGAAAAAAAGAAAATACTAGCTGTAGACTGTGTAAGCAGGGGAAGAGGATGTGAAAGGCAGAAATGCTCGTTGGGCAGCTGCTAGGAGAGCCGGGGCAGCACAAGGGTCCTGGGAGCTGAAATAGCCCTAAGAGAAGGCTTTGCTCTCCCCTCCAGAAAAAGCAGAGATGTGGCCGGGTCAAAGCTTTCCTTCATTACGAGCAAAGGACAGCAGGCAGCAGGGCACTGCTGCAACTCGGGCACCGATGCCTTCCTGCAGCTCCTGGCATCAGCTAGCCAAAGAGGCCAGATTTGGACACTTCTTTTCTTTGTTCCCTGATGGAATAAATATAGGGAGGTTCATAAACCCAAGAGCTAGAATGCCTGGCTGCTGCTTGCCTTTACTAACTGCCCGATTTTCATCCCGTTAAAAAACACTCCAAATGAATGAAAACCAACTCAACCAAAAAAACAACCCCCACAAGATGATAGGCTTAAGTTTGTGTGGTTTTGGTAAAGCAACAGCATATAGCAAAGCTGTTCTTGTCTGTTCAACTGCACCCAGGAGAGTCTTTACCTGCATCCACCTATACTGTTTATCAAGAAAAAACACATCTCACACGTTACGAATAACATCGTCTTTACCTTCTGTTTTATAAGCAATGCTTTTCCCAGTTATATAAATACTGATAGTGAATATCATGCCTGTTTTGTTTTGTTTTGTTTTGTTTTGTTTTTAAACCCTAGCACTTCTACATCCAGGGATACTTGGTGCCCTTCTGCAGAGCAGCACACAGGAGAAACAGCAGGACCGCACTATATTTCCAGTTGTAGAAAAAACCCCGCTGCATTGCAAAAAGAGCAAGTTACAGAGTGTAACATGCTGCACACTGGGGCAGATTTAGTAATATCTCTTAGGCGACCTTGCCTCTAAGCTCAGTGAAGTTGGTTAAAACCTACGGAACCTTTTAAAGACTACGATTTCAGTGGAGGGCAGATGAGGCCCTTGGTGCCGGATAGCCCCCGGGACTGCAGCTTGCCCGTGCAAGCTGATCCTTAACCTGGTTACAAAGGTACGGAGTGAGAGTGTGACGCCTTTGTGGGTAATGGGACTGGGAATGAGAAGATCAGATCACAGAAAATGAGGGGCCCCTCGAAAAAATGCACAGAGTAGGATGGAGGGTGAGAGAGCGCAGTGAAAATAGCTTAAAGGAGAATTAAGGAAATCCTGTTGGTCAAGAGAAAAAAATGTACTTGATGTGTGCTTATTGTGGCCAAAAAGTTCCAGTCCATCTGTCTCTTTGCAAGTACAGAGAGACACAGAGAAACACATTGATGACTCACACACAAGGATCTCTGTCATATAGAGTTGCAGATACATATTTGTATCATTTAATGAAAAGTGTGCTTGTGAGTTCAAAAAACTCAAGGTTTTTGCTGGTATTTTGGTATTTGCATCATTAGGTGACGATCCAGTTACAAACTCCAGCCCTCTGATGGGCTTGAAACTGCTGGTAGCAGATGAGATTTGCCAAGGCAAAGGTCCTTCTGTATGTATTCTGCTTCTTCTGTTCTTTCTCTAAACAATCATCACTGGCCACTATCAGACCTATTGGCCTGACCCAATTATGGCAATTTTATGTTTCTATGCCCATTTGTGTCAATGGATCCAGTGAGGTTAAATGAGGCAGTAAGAAAGATGGAAAGGTACGTTCTTCCCACAGTGAACGATAACGATGTCTAAGTCAAGAGGTCATAAGAAAGTTAAAAAGGCCTCTTTTCTCAGAATAAGTAGCCAGTGACAGCAAGGCAGGGTTTGGCAATCCTGAATTCCTGCCTGTAAGGACACACTGTGCCTTCAGGCAAGGTACTTCCAGCTCTCACACAAGGGAACCAACTGGCAGAGGGGAATTGTGTTAAGCTGTTTAATCAAAGGTCTCCCTGCTGAGGTACACAGCAGCTCCCACATAAAACTAAAGTGCCCTGTTCTGCCCAGAGGAGCAACAGGTCAGAGCAATGCTGCCTACCCTAGAGACTAATGGTAATTAGCCAGTCTTAAATGATGAGCAAGAAAACACCTAGTCAAATGGGCTGGGATCTTTTCCTTTATGATTCCAATAGAGACAGTTTGCTAAGGTTGAAAGTCATAGCTCCACTCCCACCAACAGCCCCTGGGTACCTATCAGCTGTTGTTACAGGGGCCACAGCTGGATGACTGCTCTTGGCTGGGGTGCCATCACTGCCATTCCAGCCCTGCTTACATTTCTTGGTGGCTCCCCTGCTTGTTTTGAGTGTATGGGCTATGTTATTTCTATAAGGCAACTTATCAAAGCTTGGCTGCATTTGCTCTGCTTTTTTTTTAAGTAGTACTCCAGTTTGCAAACAATTCCTGATAGATGGTCACAGGCCCCTAAAGAAAAGTGACATAATACTGGCAACTGTTCGTTTTCAGCCTCCCAGTAAAAATTATTCAAAACAGTCAACTAATCAATCAATGAATCAATCAAATTACTATCAGTCAGCCCCAGGTACAACAATGCCTTCTTGCTAATCAACCGTCTTTTCATTTTATTGCAGTCAGAATGAGTTCACAGTCTCCTTGATTGAAACTCGAATTACATAAGGTCCATCTTTTGCTCTGGGAGTGCAAGAAGGGTGGTGGTGGGATGCTGAGACTTCAGTGGTCAAATCCAGACTCTCTATTAGGATTTCAGAAAAGGTAGTAAAAATCCCGAGCAAATGTTGGCTGAGAAGGCAAAGCAGTATAGATGTTTCCACTTGTTGGAGGGAACAGGAGGCAGAGCTGAACTTGTATGAAAAGCAGATGTAAGATGTAAACTACATCTTTTTTAATGCTGACCACATATCTTCCTTAAGTTGATTATGCTTGATGTGAAGGGGCCTTAAATTAAGGGTAAATTATCTGTTTACATTAATAGAGAATATGAATGGGTAATAGCTTCAAATGAGAACAAGACTGCAGTTTTTACTAAAACCTTTTATGTAATCCCTGCTTGAATCTCTCTTGGAAAATGTGGGTTTATGCGTGTACTCTGGGACCTTGTGCTGTGCCATTAACTAAAATAATTGCCTATATCCAGACAGGCGCTGAAAGGATTGGCACTGGGTCAGTTCTTAAAAGTTTATTTGCAATCTGTAAGAAGATATTTTTTTTTCCTAATGCATTTATAGGCATTGTTCTAGTTAATACTCATGTAAATAGCACATTAATTGAGTTTTCAGGTTCTGTAATTGTATACTGAAATATGCTGATATCTTCAAAAGTAAAGAAAGTGATGTGTGAAAGTAAGTAGATGGTAGGACATACACTAATATGCATTGTGTTCATACACAGTCTATCCAGAGAACCAAATCGGAGTTGATAGGGCTGTAACTAACTCGCAATTTAATTTAAATTACTTTGGATCAACTCACAGAGTATGTCCCCTGCTGAGTAGACTCTGGAGTCCAATGAAGTTTTGACCTAATAATTGTGTTGCAGCTGGGTCTGTGTAGGGGAGATGTGGTTCCTATGTAATATAAAGTCATCACAGTTACATGAGCTTTTATCACTTCAAAATTACAGGTTTGGTTTAGAAGGCCACTGCTGCTGGAAGGAAGTTATGAAGCCAGATGAGCCTGAATTTCTTGAGATTTGTTTTTCTGCAACATGGACTCCATCCAAAAGCGTACAGGAAAATGGTGCCTGGAATTGAAGGTGAATGTTGTGACCATATTGACCTGTCCCATGCAGGGACTGGATTCTTCCACCCTTACTTCAGCTTCTTGGTAGTCTTCAACACTATGACTTCATTTGGGAATGAAGGGTCACACCTCCATCATAGATAATGAAAAGCGAAAGATCTTCCATCAGTAATCCCACAATCCAGAAGCAGTGATGGCTTTAGCTAGATTTTGAGGGCATACTTTAAATATACTTTTACATTTTCAGGTCTTGGCAGATGGAAAAGAAGCACTTCTTCCCTGAGGCAAGTGCCAATCTCTGGCTGTTCCTTGGGTCCTTTGGCTTTTGTAAGGAAACTGGGATGGCTTATTTTGGGATGAATTTGTGATTAATTCACTTCTGCTAGTTTTTGCTCAGGTCCCGTAGATGGTCAGATGAGATAAAAGCATTTGCATTCTATGTGCTGGTTTCAGTGACACTAAAGTGACCGAGTATCCTCAGCAGTTAGCACTCTTCCCAGACATACTGAATTCTCCCCTTCAGGCTTTCCAAGATCCACGTGTGTTCCAGGTAAATCAATGGAGATCCTGCTGTTGCTCTTTAGAAGAAACTGTGTTGACTCTCTGTGTGCAAGTGTGTGTACAGATGGGGAAAGGAATATCCATCTGGGTATCTGCAGTAAAGGTGTGTAATTATCCCTGACCTCTGGGTAGATTCAAATCACCAGAAAAAACAACGTAATGGTTTCTGCTGAATCTCGTATAATGTTGAGAACAAGGATTTAGCAGGAAGACTTAGCAGTGTTGAGAAGATGAAAGGCTATTTGAGTATCATCCTACATACCTCCCTAGTGGGAACGAAGAAATGGGAGTGTGAGACCCATATCTTTTGACATCTGTATGCAAAAATCATCAAAGCAAGAACTATTTCTTAAAAAACTGTGTTATTTACATAATTAAGAGAGGCTCAGTAGAGGGCTGTTATTCCAGCAGTCTTCATGTCACATCCCGAACAAGCATGTTGAGGATGGGAATGAGGGGTTTTTTATGCTCCTAAATGACATCATCACTTTTGCTATCAGTGCTTTGTGCTTAGGATACTGAATTGGGCTGCAGACAACAAAAAGTATCAGAAAGACGCCTTTATATCAAAGAGATAAAGCAAAGATATTAGTGAATGCAGTAAGAATAAAAATACAAGTCTACTACTAAAACCTAAACTTGAGTTTTGGGATGGGGTGATCTACATTTTTACCAACAGCTTCTCATACAGCCGAATCCAGTTTTCCTAGTGAAAATAGTTGGATATTGGTATGTATGTATTTCACTCAGAAAATCCCACATGTCAACAGATCACAGAAAAGTCATATTAGTATTGATGTGAAATCAAATGGTCATGCCTGGATCAATACCTTATAATAGTATTATGATGTTTTGGGAATATGAAATGCAAATTAGCAGTGATTGAAATAGCATTCTCATCTTATACTTTAAATAATATATATTCTGTGTTTTGCACATCATTACATCCTATGCACACAAATCCCCCTTACCTACACATGCATATAATGTATAACTAATAGCATATCATGACCGATGAACTCTGCCATTGGACAGCTGTGATTTGGCCGTAAGACTGTGAAAATTGTAGAGAAAATTATGAGGCCAAGAGGAATTTGCTTGAAGAAAGCCTTGGTAACTGCTGAATGAAGGCCTTTGTATTTGACTCAATGAGAAAATTTGGCAAGATAAAGCAATTATAATCCTGGGATAAGCAAAATTTTTTGTTCCTCTCATTTCACAATACGCAGCCTTTATATTACATTGGGATAAAACCCCTATCTTTCAAGATTAGTTCTCTATTTATGCTAACCCCCAAAAATCATTTAAACATAATGAAAAAGTATTCTATTACACTTCTAAATACTTGCAATTTTCACGCTTTCCTTCTTATTTGTTATTCTCATTTAAGATTGCTATTGAATACAGGATCATGAGGCAATGTGTTATCAAGTATTTTGATTCAGATTTATCCTTTGGTCTTAATGATTACAGAAGGTTTTGCTGCCAAGATAATTGCTTCATATTTGAAGGGTTATAGCCTATAAGCTTGTGTTCAGCACTAGGGATGTTTATACTGGGCACAAAGATACCTCATGTCACTTCTACATGAAGAGCCTGGTGACAAAATGGAAGCATCTTCTGCTATGACATATCTCATCTTTTTTTCAGTGCTCTAGTGGGATCACAGAAGAAGGTGCAGGAGAAGAAGAAAACAGGAAGAGTCCTAGGTGGTGTTCAGAAACATGATGATCAACAGTAAGAACACATGCTTTTTAACTCTTGAGGACTATACTGTTTGTGAAATGGAAAAAAAGATGGCAGAAGACATTTGCGCGAAAATGAGAAAAAGTTAAGACAGAAGAAATGCATGCAGGAGAGAGCTGTGTGCTCAGACATCTCCCAGACAAGTTGTTGGCAGTGAGAAAGAAAGAAGGAGGTAGCAGAAGACAGAAGAAAAGACAAGTTGCTAAAGGGATGGAAACCAATGGAAGACATTGTGATGCCTGATGAGGCCACCCCACATTCAAAATTGGTCTGAGGAGGAAGCATTTGTGGAAAACCAAATTCTCTCTCATATGAGAGCTTAAAACCCAAATGCTCCCTTCTCCCTGTCAGTGCTGAAGAAGCTGGAGTGTTTGCTATGGAAATGGGATGTTGTGCTGAAGTTCATGATGAGAATGTCCATACTTCCCATGGCATGAACTCTAAACCAATTTCGCCTTTCCAGTGTAGAAATAGCTACACTTTGATAAATACGTTTTAAGTACGCATGTGATACCTCAGTTGCACGTTTGAGGCATATTCCACGTTGACAGAACATCGTCTGCATCTTCTAGACATCTCAGCATCTCTCTGGACTTTCATTTATGCCTGCAATATGATGGCCTAATACAGGAAAGCGAGGTTACAGTCATACACCCCCTTCCTCCCAGGTCTTTGGGAGCTGTCAGGGGGGATTGCTGTCTCACATAAAAAGAGTCATTTACTCCAAACCTGCATTTTTGAGGTACCATTAGGAAAAGTGCTGTCATTCTCTGCCATTCTCCTGACCTCTGTAGTCCCTGCTGTACCTGGCTGTTGTATAGACCACAAATAGTCTTTTTCTTTCTTTTCATATTTCTACTTAACTGTGGGCTACGGGGCACCATTAAGAATGGTGTTTGAAAGTGTATAGCTACATGAAAACGGTTCTTTTATTTTTTTCTATAAAAGATACTCCATAAAAATAAATTGTGCTGTATTGTGTTTACATCTTATCAGCTGCTTCTGACCCGATGTTGTAATAATGGAACTTTTATGATGCAAATGACTACATGTAAGGGCCACAGAAAAATCAATAGCTAGATATTTTAACATCCTGTTTAAAATGGACCAAAATATTTAAGAAAGGTTATGTACCTTTGCCCAGGAGCTACTTTTTACAGCAGGATACAAATGGCTTGTTTTGTTTGTACACAAGACAAGTGATTTGGTTAACTGTTTAAGAGTTAACTGCATGGAACATTTTGCTTTCCAGAACTGGGGCCTTTTCTCCTGGCCCTAAAATAAAACCTATTAGGCAGAAATCTGGGCTGAAAAGGTATATTGGCGGTTTCAAACAAGCGTGGATTTGAATGTACTATGTCTAATAAATGGGCAAGTAGCACCCAGCTCTGCCCAAATCTTGGGCTTTAAGAAACCTGTGTGTTTTTGAAGGGAGAAGCAGAGTTCTTGAGAAAACTGCTAAGTCAGATGCTGCTGGAGAAGGGCTGTGATTTCTTGGATGCATCAATGTACTCTTAGGTAGGAAAGCACACGAAATGAATTGTTTTAATTTAATTTGTGCTTCAAGAATGACACAACCTATCTAAGAATGCATTTACTTTCATTGCCTTCCACGTAATAAGCTCTTGTGACTTTGCGCATCCTCGGATTTAAAGGCATGTGAAATAAAACCTTCTGAAAGCTTAGTACTGGAAGTTGCTCTCTCTCAGACATGTGCTGCCCTCCTGAAGGGTTAGTTTGAGGCAGATCAAGAGGGAGCCATGGCTACCCTTGTGTCTATGGTTGAGGTGGAACGATTTCTGTCCTAAACTGGGACAGAGCAAGGGACAGAGCACTTTGTCCCCAGTTTTGGAGACCTTGTATATAAATTCCTATGGGAATCACAGGGGCAGCATCTCTAAAAGGGGGTTCTTTTCTCTGGTGACACGATTTCACTCTTTACATTGCTATAAGTCAAACAAATGTAATAAATCCAACAATACAGACAAGATTTCACCATTGCTGACAAGTGCGGGAAAGCTCTGACTTGATGCTGCTTTGCCCATAAGCTATGAAATGGCTATTTCCATAATATCATTGCACTAACTGTTCCTCCGATAAATTACTACAATGACAATGAATCCCTATAACCCAGGGATAGCCAGTAATGAAGAATAAATAGCTTTTTGATAGAGGGACAGACTGGGGTTACTAACTGCAGCTTCAACGGTTGGAACTGGGCATCATTGATAATACTGCCTAAATTTAATTACATCGTTTTGTGACACACAGTATCCCCCTTGTATTAGCCTAATTGTTTTGACTCCCTATTGTGGGGAGAATAGTTTGTGCCTGGAAAGGAAAGGTGATTTTGAAGTTATGAAAGAATGTGAATTAGTTTTCTGATATTTATAGCTGTATATAAATATATCAGACCATATAGCATCTTTCTGTTATTTGAAGCATTCATGGCATAATCACTCTATTCCCTGAGCTTAGTTTCAAAGGAGATTGTCCAACAGTTGTGCTAAATAACCTAATAGCTGAGCCAGAGAAGTCTATTCTTATTTATGTTAAAAGATGAATACGACTCTGTGTAGCTTAACTTATGAACTCTTAACCATGCTGTGAAGCCATCAGAACAGAAAGCCTAGAATAGTTCCTAAAACCTATTTTACACCCAGCAGAGGAAAGCAAACGGTGTGTTCCATATTAACTATGGAAGAAAATAATTATATCTACCAAGAAACAGAAAGTAATGCTATGAATCTATGCAAAGAATTAATTTGCCCCAACAGACATTTTCTTAAGTATTTGTCATACTTTTACTCTAAATTGGGCCACTATGGTTTTTAGGTAAATAAATGTATTTTACTTAATTTTCTATTTTCTTCTACTAGACCGATTTAATTTGCAAAACGAGATATGTCAAATATGTCTTATGCTATTTTTAACAGCAGGATATCATCTGAGGATTTATGTAAGAGAGAAATTTATGAATAGTGATGTCTATTTAGATTTTAAATTCTCCTTACTTACTGTTATCATTATCATGGCATCTATAAGTCTGCAGAATGTGACATTTTAAAGATACATTTGCTAGTGGCTTAACTAAAATGTTTTCTACTTCATTCAACTACCCTTACAATTTACATTAGACAACACTCCATCAATAAAACCATCAAAATGATCTACTACATTGTAGACAAAAGTTATTGTGTCAAGTTGACACTAATCAGTTAATTCCAGCAAACCTTCAGATAAACAAAAGCTTGTTGTCTATTACTGATGTGTGTGATTAGCCCCCTGTATGTCCTATAGCTATGCACATCTATAGAGATGTATCTGGCAGACACTTGGCCTGAGGGCTCTATATGTAAACCAGGACAGGATCTATAGTTAATGATGTTGACCCTGACTCCCTCAACAGAGATTGGATTCAGTCCTCATAATATCCCGACAGCTGATATGTATACTGTGCTAATAATATTATCAATTACTTATGCTACTGTGATTCCCGGTGTTTAAAGATGATAAAAGGTTCTTTCACGTTTCTTTTTCCTACATCCATGCTGTCCTACTGATCATGTGTAGTTGGGTATTTTTCATTCTGAAGCCTATTTAGTTCATAACTGCAGCTAAGCTCGAAGCTAGGATGGCCCATGTCTTACATTCTGTGTAACATGGAAATTTTTCATTTTGTTTTTTGCTTTTGCATTTCCCCTGTTCCAGAAAAGATGGGCCAAGTATTTATCTACAGCTTCTGTGACTTCAGCCTAGAAGGTCTGTGGAAGCAGCTAGTGAGAGCTAGAGAAGCTTCAGAAGTCCGGCCTTTTCTGAAAGCCAGACCTGTGTGCCATTGCTATCACCTGGGGCAGTCAAAACCCTATGGTCTGAAGTCTGTAGATACTTCCAAAAGCTCAGCCATAATAATGCAACAGCTGGTCCTTCTGACCAACTCTGTCACTCAGAGCACTTCTGCCTTGCCCAGCGTGTCAAATGGGTAGGGAAGGTCCCTGAATAGTGAAGAACAGAGATTTGAGCCATGTTCAAGCCAGGGCCAACCTCTGACTATGCTATAAATGGCATGATGTTGCTCCTAAGATACATTTTGCAACAGTAATAGATTTTTTTTTTTTAGTTTTATTTTATTTTTTATTTTGTGGTAGAGCCAGCAAGGTGAGCACATGGGGCTTTACTCACTGTTGTAAATTCTGTACACTGTGTGTATATGCACACATAGAAACACCTGCAGATTGTGCCTTCTCAGAGACCTACCCTTCTCTATGCTTGCAAAGCATTAAGTGCATAGGGTACGCTTACACAGAGCGCAGATAACTACAGCATGAAGGAAGGCTTTATGCCTTGGCCAAGCCTTTCTCTCTCCTGCTCTGCTTGCACACACAGAAGCTGCTCTTCTGGCTTTCAGTCCCCATGAAGTGCCCTGCTCAGCACAGGGTGGGAGCTGTGAGCAGCCCAGCTCTTCCCCGGAGCAGTCAGACAGCAGGGTTGAGCTGCGCTGCCATGCACCGAGCAGCTCTGGTTGAAATGATGACAGGGACCACTGTTAAAAATTAAATTCTGCCTTATTTTTTGTGCAGTTCTTGTGAGTCACATTCGCGAATAGTAGCGAGAGATTTAATGATCGCATATTTTTTATCTTATTTCACTTCGGTCGATGCCAATTTTTTTCTGTTACTGTCGACTTAGAGCTCAAAGTAATTTAGTAATTGATTCTAAGCACGGCAGCTCGCCAATGGCAGCTCTCCATTCAGGGGAAT
Organism: Jacana jacana; assembly: GCA_013400555.1. NCBI lineage: Eukaryota > Metazoa > Chordata > Aves > Charadriiformes > Jacanidae > Jacana > Jacana jacana. The sequence continues at coordinate 181,763 of VZTM01032202.1, forward strand.
ATCTTTGCTAATTTTATCCATCAGAATGAGATTACCATGCTAATCTCTCCCAGCCCTAGTACCTTGGTCAGTTGGGACACACTGATGCAAATGATGTTATTAAACACAAACCCTTCACCCAAGACAGGAGAAAAATGAAAGCAGGAGATATGAGCAAATCAGAGTCTGTTACAAGGATTTCTAAGGCTGAGCTGGCATTGTCTGCCTGTGTCCTCTTCATCACCCCCAAGCTCTTGCGTGTCCGGCACTCCTATTTTTGAAGCAATCCATGGTTGCTTGCTTGTTTATGACAGATAATATTTTTTTCCCTCAGAAGAATTTAGCTACCTTTACATATTCTTTGCCTGTAAGGTGTAGCAGCCACCACTGTTATAAGAGAAGCTTTTCCTTCCTCTGCAACAGTCTATTTGCAGCCTGTATCTATTAGTAAGGTCTATCAGCATTTCAAATCTCTTTTTTCTTAGGTTAGAAAGGATGCACTGCATGTGGCTGCTCTGAGTGACAGTGCTGTAATCCCCTTTATCTTAATCATGGGTGCTTTTGAGAGGACCCCTCTGTTCTTGGCCATTCAGAAGAAAAGAAGCCTTCAGCTAAGGTTTTTCATCTGCTGCATTTTCTGCTATGGAGCCCTGTTTTGGAGTGTGTCCATCAGCTTGGTAACTCCATCTTGTAAAGGATGGAGATCTCTGGCACGAGTCCTGCAAAGCACTAAAGCATATGCTTAACTTGCAGGGGCCACGCAGAGCTCCGGCTGTAACTCCCTCTGCTCGGCATAATGGGATCTGCTGATAACTGGGACTCGTCTAGCGCTGCCTGATTTCAGATCCACTTTCAATCAATAAGAAGCCTTTTAAAATCAGTCCAAATTTGACCCTGAAAAGCAGTTTTGGCCCATCTGTAATTTAGATCAGTTCCATCAAAAACACAGACTGTTTGGAAGATGCTGCCAAAAAACAGGGGAAAAAAAAAAAGCGTAGAAAGACCAGTATTTATTTGTACAGGCCATTTCACTTATTCTTGGTGTTCTGTGATATATGAATAACTTTATGTTGTTTTTCTTCAGGAAAAAAATCCAGATCGTTTCTCCAAGCCGTGGCTTACACAGCCCCAAAAATACACAGATGTCATTTGTTCTTCTGAAGCTCCTAAACTTTGTGCTTAGGTAATTAAAAAGTCAAATTTCAGATCTTCTCTCGCCCTAATACATCATCTCATTACAAGAACCACTATGAATGACAGAAAGTAATTTGTTCAATTGCATAAACATTTATTATTATAAAACCGCAACAGAAATATGTATAGTATGTTAATTTGTTTTCTGCCATTTATTTTATTTTACTCCATTCTATTTTCTTTTGAGTTTCTTTAATGTTTTGTTTTTTTCTTTTGGAATCAGCTTTCAAGAAAAAGTCAAAAATGAAGGTATACTTTTGGAAGACCAAAAAATAGAAGATATAGATAATTGCTAAGATATTAAATTAGTCTATTTAAATATACTGAATGTATTTTCTGGGTTATATTTGAACACAAAAAGGAAAGAGATCTCAAAATACTCAATTCAAAGCTTAAAATGCAAACCATGAAGAAGAGTTACACTTCCAAGAGTCATTTTCTGAAGGTTTAAATTCTCAAGGGCAAATAGGGAGAAGCACTCATGGGCAGTGTGTGTCACCGTCTACTTTTATCAAGCCAACATTTTTGATAGACATATATATTGTGTTGGCAATTTAGAGAGTTCACCAAACACCTCAGCTCTTGAGGAAAGCTCAGATCCAAAAATTTACTTAAAATTGCAGCTTTTGGTGCAGCAGAGCCAGAGGTCGGCAGGGCTGCGACACGGCCGCCCTGGGGGGCTGGATGCTGCTCCCCTGGGCTGCTGGAACAGCACCCTGAGCATCACCTCATAGCAAGGTCGGTGGGAAGGTGAGTGAGAAACTCTCTGCCTGCCACTGAAATGCTCCTCTTCCTCGTGAGCCCTGCAGAGAGAGCATCATTTGTAGACAAACTTTGTCTCAGGTCTGACTTCATTCTTATTACCTTGTTATTTATGGGTGATCGTTAAATCTTTTTTGATGTCAAAGATATTATCTCCTAGAAAATATGGTGCTGTTTCAAATGTTTGACAGGTATTTCTGAACTGAGTCCCTTAGGAGAGGAAATACAACATTTTGCAAAACATTTCGGGCTGTCTCCTCAGTTCATTGATGCTGCAGAACTGAAATAAATACCTGCTTATTCAGCTAATTGATGTATCCCTTCCTACAGTTGTAAATCTTTAAGATTCTCTTCCAGCCCAAACTGTTCATCAAAACTCTGCACATGATGCTCCTCTCCCCCATCAGGAAGCTGTAAGAAGTGGTACAGAAAAAGAGCTGGGCCATGCTTTTCTTGGTTGGCAGAAGATACAGTTATTCACAGTCAGAGCAAGGGCAAGATCCAAGGCTACTGTACAGCGAACAGGCTCAGGTGTTTCCCTAACAGAAAAGAGCTAAGCTGCTTTAACCAAAGCAGTAGCATTTGGTGCATAAGGTCTCACGCTCTTGGATATGGTTCCTCACATGGCCATGCCTGCAGGTCCACACTGGGCATCTCATTCTGGCTCTAGGGTAAAGGCAGTTTCATGTACCTCAGGGACCTGGCACTAGTTGGGTTGCAACCATGAACACAGCCTGAAGGTCCACCTAGGGTTTCCTCACCACCCTGCCTCAGATGAAGTCCCGAGGAATGGCAGAATTAGAGTCTCCCCAACCACTTTGAGGCCCCAGTGGTAGGTAGTTAACATTAGGGAAGACAGTGAGAAGTTTGTTTTGCCATGGCAGACACCAGGACATTGATTGACACATGGGAAAACAGTAACCAAAACAACTCAGGCTCTTCACAAAGTACATCTGAAAGTCAGAACAGGTCCTGGCTGATTGGTTTCCCACCTGAGTGTCACTTGGCCATGGGAGCTGGGAGTCCTTACTGTGCGAATCCCCCAGGGCAAATCTCAGCCCCTTCCTTTTTCTCAGGATCCTTACTCTTGTATACTCTTGGGCTCTCTGGTCCTTAAAGCAAGACTCCAAGATTTAACTGGTCTCTTCCCTACTGTTCTCATTTCTGAGGAACATCATTGTGCTCTGGTTACATGTTTGTGAAAGTGCTGTCCCTTATCAACGAGCCTGTTTTTTCCTGATAGCCAATTCTTAAAGCAAATGAAGTCAGAACATATCTCCCCTTTCTGCCCTGTAGCCAAGCTTCGGCTTCACTCTTCTTCCATACTCTTTAATGAGCCCACCTGTGTTCAGTTTTAGGCAAGCCTCTTGCTTTCTGTGTCTCATGTGCTTGTGATGCCATCTCAGTGCAGGCAGCAAGAAGCAAGAGTTATATCGGTATGACATAAACTAGACAGATTTTTTCAGTTAATCCCTGGCACTGCATAGAGAGCCCATATGCATGTAAACACGTCAGTGGAAAGTATGAAAATAAACTCTGCCTGTCTTTGTATCATCTGAAAAACTGGTCTGCACAGGATCCTGCTACTTCCAGTCTCATATTCTGCTACATATAAACCTACAGAGGACAGAACCCAAAATCTCACAGTGGGCGGTTGCTGCCATACGGTTAACTCGTCTGTAGCAAGATGAAAGGAACAGCAGAAGGAAGGAAAGATTTTTTTCATGTGTCAATAAAAGAAGAATATTAAAATTGCTGCTGTGCAGAAAAATGAATATTGCTGAAACAGGAACCATACTGATATCTGGTGCAGAGCCTGATGGACATCTCCTGAGGGACAGGGGTGCCTGTGGGTTGGGCCTTGCTGTGGGACTCAGGAGATGGGCTCTGCTTGCCCCTTTACCACTCTTCTCCCTCTTTGTACCTGTGTCCCCTCCTGTCATGTCCCAGCAGGGTCTCCAGGTGTGAGGTGACACAGAGAGTCTCCTGGCAAAGGCCTCCTGGTGTGGTGCAGTTTGCAAGAGAACTCAGGTCAAAACTTTGGTGCCGTTCTCACGGCAAGAGCTGTAATGTGTTGCTGCTGCTTAATCCAACATTATTTCCAACAAAGGGCAAGTGATAAACAGAAAAAACAACAACACCAAAGCACAGTAGCAGCCTCTGATTTTTCTGTCCCCCAGTGGGGAAGGGACATGGAAGATCATTCATGTTCATGGAAATACAGCGGTCGATTTTCTACACCGCGTGAGCGTAGCTGCACTTGAGGCTTACCTTGAAACTCCGTGTGCATTCATTGATAACCCCATTATGAAATTCAAGAGACCTAATGCAATTGTGTCTCGGAAGATTTACTTGTTAAAAGGAAAACAACTTTCACATAAATAATTTACTACAACAGAAAAATAATCCTCCGTGCTATCATCCTTGCATTGAAACTAATCGAAGGGAGTTATTTTTAAATTGCTTGGAAGTGTACTGCTCTCCTTTCATTGTCAATAAATACGCTCTGTTTCAGCACAGTGCTGCACTAAATGCATCTGAATTTTCAAGAGGGGAGCAGAATTGATCATAATTTCTAAAAAATTGCAGAATTAAGAAGTTCCTACAGGAAATGTCTATACTGGAATATTCAGAACTCCTTTAATAACCTGAAAATGGGGCATGGTTCCTGTATTGATTCAAGCCCGGCGTCTGCTTTGCCATTGAAGTTCTGCCATTGACCACAGTGGAAACAGATCTTTAGTCCTCTGCTGGAATGGATTCTGTCTAAATCTTAAGAAACCACCAGAATCTAAGCTCAATAAGCAGCACTCAGAATTTAAACAGACGAATGGCTTGCTTTGACTTCTTGATCTGACTGCAACAGAAAGACATAATAGCAATTACTAGGTTGGTTGGATTTTTTTCTTCTTCTCTCTTCTTTTCTGGTGTTTTGTGGGTTTTCTTGTTTGTTTGTGTGTGTGTGCATTTTGGTTTGGGTTTGTGTTTGTTTGTTTGGGGGTTTTGTTGTTTTCTTTTCTAACTTTTCACCCATTTCACTACATCAGCCAGACAGAGGGACTGCTAACACCACTTGCATTTTTAAATATTATGTTCCCTTTTTTGGGAAATCAAATAAGAGCGCATGCACTTTCAAATAATTTAAGCAATATTTTCTAGACAAATATTATGTCCCTCTAGAATAATTCTCTTTCCCATTTTCCTTCCTTTCCTTCCAAGCCCTCAGAATATTGTGGTTCTCTGGCAAGATGACATTTCCCTTATGGAAGCTGCAACTATTTGAAAAAAGACTAAAGCACCTTTTAGAAATGCACATGGGAGCAGTCCTGAGTTTGGGAGAACTGTAGGGTGTAGGGACACACATCACAACCACCAAACTCCTGTCAAATCCCAGCTGGGCCACTAAGCAACTCCAGTCCTGCCTTGGCATTTGATATGGTCAATGGGGTTTGGGTTGAGACAAGTGTGGATTTGGTTTGTGCTTCCACTGACCAGCCTTTGAGTTCAGGGATTGGTGTTACAGGGGCCAGAAATACATGCTGAGTATCCATATGTTATACTGAGATGAAGTCAAAACACAGGCTTTTAAAATTGAAAGCTAGAAATAATCCCAATTTTTGTTTAAATTAAAGTTCTGGTTAGACAACTGCCCTTTACTAACATGGACAAGTCATCTTTATTGTTTTTCTCTGGTGGTTTTTAATAAAAGCTGCAAAGTGAAGAGTTTTGGTTTTCAAAACTGACATTTTTCATTAGAAAATATATAAAGGCATGGAGGATTTGTGGATGAGTATTTTGATTGAAAAGTCTCTTTTCAATGACAACAGTTTGCTTTATTGGAAAACGCTCCCAGAAAATGCTTACCATTAACTTGAAATCTCTCTGGAAGACTGATTTGATTTTATTTAGAAGGTGTTTAGATCCGAGGATTCAGCAATAAGTGCTTGTCCTAGCATAAACATTTTTGGGAGACTCATGCATATTCAGTGGCAGTAAAAGGGCACTAACCATGGGTTTGTGTAAGGACTGTGGGATATTAGATGTGTCAGCATAAGAAGCTTTTTTGCCCCTTATTTTCATTCTCTCCTACTCTTTACGTAAGCCCTGCAGGAGGTCTTTGATATAGCTGTGTTTTCTCTGAGCGTGGTTTAACCAATGTGGGATAGACTTGAACTGGCAGAACTGTTAAATATAGACAGACTAATTCAGTTTTAGTCCAAGTCCCAGGAAGGCACTAGAGAAATCATGCCATCTCTTGTGCTACCTGAATGTCACTGCTGCAGAGGGAGTCACCTTCAAGAAGTCATCTCAGTGTCTCTTACTGTCCCTTTGTGTCACGGCTTGGATCTCCACGCTGTTAAAAACCAACCTGTTAATTTCCATGCACAATCTAATAAATGCAAAGGAGTCAGTGTGGAACAGTCTCATTCACAGCTGGTTATTTTGTGTTTCTGTAATTAGCGTAGCACACGCAATTACAGCTGTCGATATTCTTCGACTGAACCTACCTAACAACTCGCTCTGACAGAGCAGGATCCTGCTCCGTCTTCCCCCAGCTCACCTCTCCCACTGCCCCCTGCTCTACCGTCGGCTCTGCCCTTTCCTTCTAACACCCACCTCCTGCTTGATAGCTCCACTGCTGAGCTAATTCACCTCACTAACATGGCAAAAAGCTCTCCGCTTCCTTTGCTAGGCTGCTTTTCTGCCAATTTAGTGCATTGAATTGTCTTAGCACTGGATCCTGTGAATGCCAGGGGCTGCAGCAGGGAAGGGGTCTATGTAGTCAACATTGGGGTGCGCTGCAGCAAGGACAGAGGGTCAGAAAGACACCAGATGGGGTAAAACTGTAGGTGTGATTTACCCCTCTCTTGATAGGTAACCCCACTGTCTTCAGTAGGAGCCTTTCCAGGACCAGGTAGCTTGGACTGTGTCTCAGGGATGGCAGACTGCTGTCTAAGAAGGCATGGTGTCCTACCGAAGCTGTTTCTGATGTTGGGCATTGGTAAGGTCTTTCTCTTGATGCGGACTCTCTGGTGCGAATTTGAGTTAAGCCAATGGGGAGCCTAATTTGGGCTTCTCTATTTGACGGCCTGTTTTCATGCAGTGTATAGAAACATAACTTTGAGCCCATTACTGATCAAGCTTGGTTGAAATCAGCCAAGGGGCTTAGAAGAAATTGTTACAGAAAGGATGAAGAAGGACCCAGACGGACACACATGCCACATAACTGCAATGAGCTTAATTTCCTTAGGAAGTCAGGCAAAAAATTACTCTTCCACAGGGTCTAATTTTGTATGGACAGACATACCAGAACACTAATGCATAAAAATTACAAATAACATCGAGGCTGTGCTGATGGGCGGAAGAAATTCCTGTGTGCTGTTGCAGACCGTTCCCCCTCAAAGTTATCCCTCCTCCTCAGCATGCATAAGGACGGCATTATTAGTATGTGCATGAGCTGTCAGGGCAAAACATCTGCTGTAAGGCAACCAGTTTGTCTTCCACAGCTGCCGCAATCTGTTTCTAAAATTGTCTTAACAATCCCACAAAGAACCAGCCCAGTGTATGGGTGATCTTCTCAAGTCACAAAGATACTGTAATGCAAGCCAGGGGTCCTAGCACAGCAAAGGACTGTGGGGTTTTCCTCACCAGAGAGAACTTTGATCCATGCTTTCTGCAAAACATGGGCACTTGTGTCAAGCTAAGCTTACTGTAGAAAATGTACAGAAATAAAAATACATTTCTTATTCTTAAAAGCCTCAACCTTGTAGCATTTTGAGTTATTTTTTACCTAGTCTGTGTTGGTGTGAATGTAGTGATGTGATGACAACACTGGCTACCAATGGCCAGGGCTCGCTGCTAGTTCTGGCTCCCAATTACCCCACCACATGCTGGTGATTGTGGATAACATTTGCACCTTGATTTGGGCTGCAGACAACAGGATGTGTTGCGGCTGTTGGTGTCAGGCAGGAGCCTCTTCCAAGCTACTGCAGAGTCCTCTGGCTCTCTTACAAGCAAATTTGATTTTTCAGAGCACCCAGGTCCAGGCACAGTTCCCAGTTTTTCAGTGCAGGCTCTCGTTTTGTGGATGAGCAGTAGAACTCCACCACAGGCTTGCCGAAGCTGCCTGCAGGGCTGGTCCCACTGCATTCACGGAACCCTTCATTCGCCTGCGCCTTGCCCACCCCTGATTCTCTGCCCATCACACAAAAATTGTCTTTCTTACATTTTCATATCTTGGCAGACACGGGCCCCTCAGCATCTCCTTTGCAGGAACACACACGGAGCTGTGGCTGCTGTCCTCAAGTCAGCAGATGACACATCTCCTAGAGTAAAGAGAAAAACAAGGGAATATCTACTTTCAGGATGATAACGAGGAGCAGGGAGAACTTGCAGTGTTATTGCTGCATCAGTGCACTCCCTCTTGTCGAGGAGAATTACTCTCTGCAGCTGAGAGGTAATTTAACTCTGGGGCTCATTCACCTCTTGGCCTCCATGCTGCTGCTCTGAATATAATGGCCGTGGGCGCAGGAGGGAACGGGGTATGGTAGGAGCGTGTGGTCATTAGGAGTGAGGATGGAGTCCCTAAAGCACTTCACACTGCTGAGGTGACATCCAGAGTGACTTTTGGTCCACTATTGGCCTGCCTGAATTAGAATTGGCAGGGGAGGGGTGAAAGGACAGGGATCCTGTTCCAGCTTCTCTGAGCCACCCTGTCCCCTGAAGGGTATTTTGAAATGCAAAGTGCGATTCTTTTATCTTTGCAGCAGCAGCATTATTTAAAACACAAATGTAGCTAAACTATTCAAATACACAAGCTAAAACCATGATGAAGCACCAGCCTCCCATAGCCCTGCTCCAGAATTCCTGAGAAGCATCAGTTTGGTTAAATACCGTTGGTGTGCTGAAACGGTGTACTCGTGATCTGAAAGCCCTGTGCTGCACTGACCGTGGCTGCCTGTTTCTCATTATTCCAGCCAAGGAGTTGGTATAAAGACTTGCTTTAGGGCTTGTTCAAAATTAAGCTTTGGATTTTTCATAACACCCAGTGTTTGTGACTTTATTCAACTGTTTTTTTTAACCTGTCTTGGAGTTTCTAAGAAACAGTGGATTCACAGCGTTGTTGACATCAGTGGGTAAGGGTCAGATGTTTCCTTTCTGTCTTGCACTTTTCAAGGGTGAGGTGGAGTGAGCCCTGCAGGGAGCTCCTGTCCATGCTCCAGCCCTCCCTGTGGTCCTCCAGCTACAGAGGAGGGTGACAAAGTTGCACCTCCAGAATGTGACACACCTGAAGATACCCTCAAAGAGCCCAAAGAGCAGTGTGAAATTTATGGACTGGGCACAGACACAGTGGAAGTTGACTGGATTTGGACAATGTGCGTTTAAAATACTAAAAAAACCAAACCAAACCAAACCAAAAATACTCAGTTTGGGCACCCAGGTTCAGTTATTTTGACCTCATGCCCTCTGTTCCTCAGTTTCCATCTGTAAAATGGGAACAATAATCTCTACTTTTTTTTTTTTGGATGTGGTAAAGACAAATGCAGAGATACTTTGTAAAGAACTGAGGTGCAGGGGATGAAAACCATATAAAAACACCAAAAAGGAAACAAATGTCTTCAGTTGAGATCTTGGACAGGATGCTTGGGGATTAAGAAGTAACAAAACAAACAGCAAATTTGTAGTAAGTACTTATTTTGCTCCATGAATAAGGCAAAAATCTTGTGGAGAAAACCCTGAATGATTAACTAATAAAAAAGCCCCTGTATATTGGCTTAAGATTTCATTTACAGTTGCCCAGGCAGCCTTTATCCAAAATTTAAGTGTTTGTCACCTCAGCATTCATACAACTGGCGTTTTGTGAGTGGTGTACATATACATATATATATACATACTCTCCCTTTAACCACTGCTTTCTCATCATTTATTTAAGAAAACATTTGAATTGCTTTAGATGTCTTGTGAAGTTAATTAAGTAAAATTAGGAATAATTAAGTGTCATAAAACATGATATAAAGTTGTTGATGTCAAGGGGGATGTTTAAAAATGATGACAGTGACAGGCAAATTTGATGTATGTCTATTTCTTCTGTAAGTTTATGTAATATTTAACCACATTTGTTTTCTTTTCCAAGCTTCCCTGTCTATATAACCCAGGTTTATTTTATTCTGTAGCTCGATTACATTAAATCCATTGTTATTTTTAAAGTAAAAATTATCTTCTAACTGTGTGTCTTGAAATGCCTGTCAAACACCATTTTTTATTAACGTTTCTAACGATACAAATGATTGAGTTGGGTTAATTAAAATATATAATTAAGACAGTGTTTTTCCTACATTAAAAAATTGATTGCATTTTACATCTTCCTTGCTTTTGTTAGAGCAGCTCCACTACAAGTTGCTGCACACCAGCCTGTTGTCTACGTCTCCGCACATTGACCTTTGTTGTAAGATCTGCTATAGACATCACAAACTCTCACATCAATTTGCTACAATTGGATGTGGCATCTTCCAGCTAATTTGATTTAGGAAGAAATGCACCTGGCTCTGTTTTTCCCTATAGAATGTTGAGGGAGTTCGGAGTCCTCCCAGATGCCATCCATCTGAGTAGCCCATGTGTTTTTCAAGGTCTAAGCAGTTTGTCTTCATCTTCCAAAATATAAGCCATTACAATAGGAGTAGCTAAATTATTTAATGCAAATATAAATTTGATTTTAGGTGCAAAGTGCGTACATATGTGAACATACATACATATATATGCTTGTGTATATATGTATAATGTACAGATTAGGTTTTTATTTAATATAGAAATATAAAATATATATTTGTGTAAATACATGTTCCAATATATACATAATATGCGTATAAAAAGAAAACATGTTCCTATGCTGCAACAATGTTTATTATTCTCACTCTTTTTACAAATTCACTTTTTTGTTGGTTTTTAAAAGTATGCTGTTCTGGGAGATCTTTGCAAGGAGAAAAAACATTTTGGATCTTCATGAAACTTTCCAGGCACTAATTTAGATCCCGTGGATCAAGCAGGTCATGAAGAGCAACCCTGTTCCAGCAGTAGGAGCTCAGATAGAATGAACCACAGACTCCTGATTTCTTTTTCATCCCACAGGTCCTAAAGTGGAACCATGATTTAGAGCATACACATCAGCCTTCTTTACCATAGAAGAATTTTCAGCAAACTAATTAAATCCCTGGGTATAAAGTTGCAAATGGCTGCGGTGATTAAAACAATTCTGGACAGTTGGATGGAGGAGGTTGGTGGGTCCTGTTGGAGCAGGAGCTGAGCAGAGCAGAGCCGGCAGAGGATGGTCCTGCGGTACTGAGCAATATTCTAGATGTCACCAGTTGATTCTGTGGCGTGGAATTTGGGTGGGTGAGGGGAAAGGGTTTTTTGCTGAAATATTATTTTCATGGCACACTCTTTAAGTTGATAAAATATTTATCATAGTGTAAACTCAACGCATTTCACTTTCATGCAAATGGAAAGCCCAACTGAAATAAAATGAAATTATTTGAAAAGCTCTCATTTTGATTCTTCAGAACTACAATGGTTGTGTTCACTTATCAACTGGCTGACTGTACATGGAGGGACAGACCAGTGCTGGACACCAGATTCATTGATCTCCAGGAATCCAGAAGCATTTCCTGGTGCCAGTTGGGACCTGATTCTTGCAAGCAGATTAAAAATCATTCTCAAAGGAGTCAGCGGGTGATGGGTTTGTGCTTCAGAGGGGTGAGAGGAAGGAGCAAAATATAACTTTCAGAGGGATTTGGTGCCCAAGAATCCTGAGGCTAAAATCAGCCCCTACAAGAGAGAAACACAAAAATACAGCTCTAAAAAGCATGAGTAACTGCTCTTAACAACTACAGTAGATACATTCAGTGTAAAATATGGCTTTGGAAGGGTCAAATGAATTATTAAGGTGATTGTGCTAGCAGTAGTTTGCAAATTTTAACACAAAAAATTTAACCAGCTATAGGTTACATTTTATTTTGGTCCTTTGATTGCAAAAAACCTATAAATCTCTCTGTAGAAGTAAAAATAAATGGTTAAAGGCAAAGTTGGGGAACAGGACTGTTCTGAAATACTTTAACTGCTCTATCTGCTCGTCCCTTTCCTACAGGCTCATGAGTACAGACCGTATGTCCTGATGAAATCTTTGTATTTCACAGTATTTCCAGTTTTGATAAAATAACTGAATTATGTGACAAAGGAATACTGTTTACACAACTATAACCTACTGTGGTTATGCCTTTACAACAAAATCCCAAAATAATTTCTAAAGTGTTTAGGGTACTTGCATTTTCAAATCACTCAGGTCCCCGGGAACAAAAAAATAACCCACCCCAATATAATTGGGTTTTGTTTAGAAAACTAGCTTGCAATGGAGTATAGATCTAGAATAAAGCCACTGTTTACTTTAGAAATATGTTTATTTATTTTCTCACAGAATAATCTTTGGCAATGGTTCCTCTTTTCAAACCGTTTGTCTGTAATTTCCATTTACTGCAGTGACACCTAATGGTAGGAGAAGAAGAATTGATGTCCAGCCGCCTTGTTTGCTGTCGAACAAAGCCTTTGGGGGGGACAGGGGGGAGCAGGGAGTGTTGCATTTTAAGCTGGTGGGGAATGTATGGATTCTTTCCTCTCTCCTCAAAGAGCAAACAGACTCTGCTGCGATCTGGAAAGCATTCAGCTGCAGGAACAAAAGCACCTAAACTAAAACTCAGAAAGGCAAAGATCTAGCCTTGCATTTTTTTGTAAGCTTCTGAGAAGTGCTGAACTTCTACTGCAAGTAAGGAGACACAGCTAGGGCTGATTATTAAAATGACTAATAACAAAATGATACATAATAGTTCTTTGTGGCATATGGTCATGACTATACATCTGGAAGTTTCAGGCTCAAGGGGGGCTAATGTTTGTGATGAATATTTTAAATTCATCTGTGCTAAAAGCTGCCAGAAAGTGAGTTATTCAGGTCAGGATAAAAGTTGGCAAGAGATATGCCAAAGATGTTCAGAATTTACTTCTGTATAACAAGCTTATAAAATACCTTTTTATGCAGCTAAGACCAGCTGGACGAAAGTTAATCAGCCAAATGCAATTATAGGAGGTGTAAGTCTTATTAATCTATTAGGAATTCTCAGGGTACTACTGGACCATTCCAGATGTGCTGCTGCATAATGAGTACAGCGTAACCTTGATCAAGAAGCCAATCTGCCCAGTCTCCTCATCTCTTCTAATAATCTATATAATATTTACTTGCGACGGCTCAGAAGGGACTAATAGAAGTAATAGGTTCTCATTCAAATGTAGACTTCATTTTCTAATAAATGCAGCTCCGTATAAGCATGAAATGACAAATTTCACTTAATCTTTGGTAGAAAAATGACAAATTTTTTAAACATACCATTAACCAAAGGCAGGCCTTATTTAATATTCTGGCTGGGACAGGTGTGTTTTGATGCTGTAAAAGCCAAACACAGTGATCGGTTTTGCGTTGGACTAGTGACAGTTTCCACGTGTGCTATTTTTTACTGAGATACCAGGCAGCCAGCTTCGGGAAGGGGGCTCTTCCAGTCTGCTCTGAAGCGAGATGGCAACCAGGCAGGCTGGGAGGGAAGAGCAGATTGCCAGTCCTGGGAGAAAACTGGGCAGTGGTGAAGACAACGGGAAGTTTGTCTGGCGAGGTTTTGTTTTCTAGTACTGCAGCAGGATTCTGCCCTTTTGGTTATGAAGGAGCTTGAGGAAAAGCTGTGTGTCACTAAGTCACTTCTTGAAACAGATAAAAAATACAGAATAGAAGGCTTGACTCTCATCTGCTTCCTCAAGATGCCCACAAAAATGTCCCTACTCTGTTTTTGCCTTCTGTTTATTAATATGATATTCATAGCTCAACTTTCTTGCCTGCAAATGTGTTATTAACCAGGTAGCCACAGGGAGACCAGCCTTTAACCTCAGACGTGCACAACTTGCTGGCCATGGGTAATTATTTCCCATTACAAGGGCTGCCAGCAGCCTCCACGCTATGCTGTTGTTCTGGTAGTATTCTGGCATCTAAAAAGACCACAACAAATCTACGTGTCTTCCCCATTTGTACTGACATTCCCCAAAGGAGGCATGGTTAGTCTTAGGGACCTATTGTCCTCTTTGTACATACAGTCAACTCCCATTAATCTCATTAATGAGACCTACATTCCCAAACTGGAAGGAAAAAAGTCAGCTGGTAAGAAACAAAGATTTCCTGGGGAGGCAGGAAGGGAGCTAAGGAGATTGTAAGTCCTCTGTCCCTCTGCCCTCCTCTCTGCAGTACACCAGAAATGCCCAGGGGAGCACCCATGGGAGCACCCCTGCAGCAGAGCGGGGCCACCCACCCATCCCCTTCAGTTCAGCCCGTGACTGATTGCACACATAGGAGGGAAGGGAAAGAAGGGGGAGGAATGGGAAAGAAAATGAGTGTGGTATCTCTGTTGTCCTTTCCACTGGAGATAAATGTCTGTAGGTGTTTCTTGTGGTCCTCACAGTGCACACAGGCAGGAAGAATGGATGTGGCACATTCGCCTGTGTGTGCGGTATTCTCATCTCAGGAGAGGAAACATCAGCAGCTATTTAACCTTTCATATTTTATAATAAATTTCACTGAATCAAATCTGGAAACACTGTTGCAGGCTTAAAATAACCCTCATTTAGCTAAACTGCTTGGGAACAGAACTTAACGAACTGTCTCTGCTGGAAGAAATAGGTTCTTGCAGGAAATGGTGCCGCCCAGACTGAGTAATTACTGTGTCTCACTGAAGGATGCTTTTCCTGCCCTCCTGGTGCCATCTGCACAAGAGACCTTCCCCCGGCTCCTGTCTGGAGGTAAGGGTTTACCTCTCCCTACCCTGACAGGAAGCAGAGCCGCAAACCCAAAATAGTGTGGGTGGAGTGTACTTCACTCTCTTAAGGACCCAGCAGCCATCTCTGGGGCATCAGGGTGCTAGAAGATGGCCCTGAGCTAGCACTCTGGGCTTGCTTTTATTTGTAGCTAGGTGATGACTGATGAGAAATGTTGTTGCACCTGTGTATAAAAAAGAAAGTTATCTGAGACTTGCAGAGTCAGAAGCACCTGCTACTAAGGCTGCGAAGAGAGAAGCCAGTGGAATTCAGGATGAGATCCAGGTGTGAGAGAAGTAAGTGTTCACTCAGGGCAGGGGTCTGAGGGAGCTTGCAGAGCTCCATCCCCAGGCAAGGACCCTGGAGCCATGGCTGTGCCTGGCCCACACCGCTGACATGCAAGTGGGCCTATGCTTCTGGGCAGAGGAGAGTCCTACTCAAAGCAGGCTCCTCAGCCAGATGAGGACAAAGAGAGATGGGGTTGGGAGGTGGACATTTTTCTTGTCCCCAACACCCCGTGTTGCCATTGCCACTGATTCTGGCTGGATGCTGATGTTCGGGGCTGGGTACAGAGTAGAAGCAAAGGCAGGCAGGGAGCAGGGATGGATGTGCAGAGAGTAGGGCCATGGGAATACACTCAGCCTTGGTGCTCTGAGTCATCCAAGAAGACTGGTGCCAAGGAGCTGCTCTGCTGCGACTGAAAAATTGAATTTTGCTTGTGCTTACTGGGAAGAGTTGAGTCAGCCCTGGTTCTGCTACTGTGTGCAAAAAAAAAAGAAAAAAGAAATAAGAGAGAATTGCCCAGATTATGTGGCATTTATTACCTACGTCAAATGAGTCCAATTATTTTTTCAGACTTTGTGGCCTGATAATAGGACAGTCAAATGTCTGTGTCCTGCATTGGAGATTGAATTTAATCGCCTAACTGCTGTCACACACGTCATGACATGTGGCTGTAGCTCCCAAACATGTGTGGCAGGCCAGACAGGGTGGAAAGGCAGAGAAACCAGAGAAAGATCCCTTATGCACCACACTCAGTGCCGGTCACTTACCAGGCAGCCTCACGCTATAGGCACAACATGGTGTTCAAAGCCATGGCCACTGCACTTCCATGCAAGGTGCTTGTCTGGCTGATGCTGGCCCACCAGCCTTGAATGGCTACTTAGAGGTGAAACTCATGGAGGGATGCTACTCCTCCCATACTCCCTCAGCTTCCCAATGGTCATCAGCATGACCATTCTCCTGCTGCGCATCAATCGTGTACCCAAACTACACTGTATTCTCAGAGCCACCCAGAGCAACTCGTCTGTGCTTTTTGCAGAAGCATTGGGAATTCAGTCAGTAGCAAGTGTTTAATCATCTCAGTCCTCCAGGTTACACAGAGTTCCCTCAGGCTTTTGGGGGACTTCCTTAAACAAGCATTTAAAAAAAAAAATGGATGCCCAAAGTCAGGTATACAACTGAACATTAAGGGAAGTCCTTTTGGTGGCTAGAAGAATGAATCTCTTCAGACAATGCCTAGGCTGAAGAGACTCTGCATGCCATTGGGACACCACTGGAGCCTGCACCCCTGCTCCTGGATCCCGGACTGTAGCCATCAGGTCTACATGTATTGCCTTTGCTGACAGGCACTCGCCGCTTGGAAAGCTCTGAAGCCTTTGTACTCACTTTTTTCTTCAGCAGGCTTGCCACGTTTCATTAACACATAACAATTAAACCAAAATGCCTTGGAACAAAAATGATTGGAAATTCCCTGCTAAGACCCCATCTTGGTGACTGTGTGGAGCACGGAGGTTGCCAGCAGACCCCACCCCGCCAGGTTCAATGGGGACCTTTAGCGCTGAGGGTCCAGGGGCTGGGGAGTACAACACTGAGAGTCGCTTTGGGCTCCTGGGTGCTGGAAGAGTTAATATTCTGTGCTGGGCAGAGGACACATTTGCCTCACCACTATTTCAGAGTTTATGTTGAGGAGATGGAGGAGGAAGCTGTGTTAAATGTGTTCATCCGGAAGCGTGTGCTGACGTTATGGAGAGGAAGGGAGATCCAGAACTGCAAAGTCCGGATTTATATCTGGAAAATCAGATGCTCTTCAGTGTGCAAAATCTAACTGGAAATCAAATTAGTAAAGATTTTTTTTTTTCTTGTGAGATGTCCTTATCTCAATTTCCAGTAAGGTAACAGACAGTAAGACATGAGCCTTCCCGTGATATTAGGTCTGTTTCGCTTCCAGCCACTGAGGAAACCCAGAAGTCTACATATTAAAAAAAAAGAAAAAGAAAAGATAAATAAATAAAAAAAGAAAAGGCAACTAACCAATTTAAAACTTTCTGTAAGGTTTTACCTTGAGACCTTGAGTCTGGTTCTAGAAATGTGCAAAAGTTGTGTTAAATCTGAGTTTTGTTGTTTTACAATCACATGCAACTGAAATGCTTCTGAGGGGCAGACACATATTTTGATGTTTGATTTCAGTGTGATTTGGGATCTTTTTAGTTTCAGAAAGCGGGGAATCAGCTGCACAGCACAGTGAAGGGCTGTAATGCTAAATATAAAGTCATTTACAAACCAGGATGGTTAAAACCTGGATTTACAAACCAAAATGGTTAAAACCATGCTAATTGTTGGGCTGACACCTTCTGGGAGGAGAAAGAGAAAGAAATTCAGGGAATCATATACAGTTCCCTCAGTTCCAAGCTGTTTGAGCACCAGGACAACTAAAGCTGTTACAGAGTGACATTACAAAGACCCATCCCAGGCAGCAGCATCCCTAGACATCAGCTTGTCTCCCTCCGGTGCCCCCTCCCTTGGGCACCAGCTGGTCCAGGGTCCTTTTCTAACCTCTAAGAGCTATCAGCCCAATGTGGGGAAAACCTGAGCTGCCCCCAAAAGGGCTGGTTTCTATACTTATTGTATCTTCTCTGCATTTAAATCTGGAGGAAAAGAAATGTTTGTCCATAGCTAGTTCCTCTGCAATCCTATGCTCTCCTCACGTGCTGTTGTCTGTTACGCAGGGAGGAGCTGAGCGATTGGCAAGGCACAGTCTGACGGGGGAAGGTGAGTAATACTTTTTGGAAAGCAGTGCTTCAACAGTAAATCATCTCCAATTAGAAACCCCCACCTTTTTCTCCGTATTTTGAAAAAAAACCTCTCTGGGTTTAAAAAAAATAATGGTAACTTTTGAAATTACAAGCAGGATTTCTTCCTTCCAGAGCTCTGACTTTACCATATAAAATCATCTCTGCTACCCGAGTGTTAGCTGTGTCGTTCTTGGAGTCCTGGTTTTATTTTAATACAGAATTTTTAAGTTTTATTTTTCCACTAACAACTTCATTACTTATCTCATAAAGGACAAGGCCTTCAGATGGAAATATTTTCTTTCTTTTGACAATGTCAGTAATAAAAAAGCTTGTATGAGCACGTGCTGCCAGCTTGTAATTTTGGGCAGTGTACTTTTCGTCCCACATTCCAATACGCTGTTTTGAAAGCAGATGTTATGGTGCTGCTCTGTGCCAGAATGGCCTCAGTTCTCTTCAGTAAAAGTGCCTGTTGCAATCACAAGTGCCCAAAGCAGCTCTTAGAACCCCTATATTGAGCCCTTCTCCTGGTTATTGCTTTTTTTCCTGGCAGACGGTTCTTTCTGGGTGCCTGGACCTTTCTTGTAGCTTTAAGTTCAGAAGCCCCCACAGAAGGCCCAGCCCTAGCACATCCCATCTCCCATAGACCACTTGGCACTAGGAATTGACATATTGCTTTAGATCATTCTGTAGGTCACTACAGTAAGTCAAAGCCAGGTCGTGATCATCTCTACTCAAATTAAGGCACACTTTCCACTGAAAAGCTCTTACACATCTTTTTTTTTGGAGGAGGAGGAGAAGGGGGGCGGGGGGTTTACCATGAGTTAAGAAATTGATGGAAACTTCACTCAAGAGGCTAGAGCTCTTCTGAGAGGGAAAAAAAAAAAAACCACAACAAAACTTAGCCAGAACAGTGCTTCTGCTTTCGAAAATGGAAAGAAGGTCTTTATGGTCCTATTTCTCTTATCAAGCAAAAAAATGCAAAGCAGCTGGAGACTGACCTGAATCTGGACACTGGGAAAAAGGGCAGAGGGGGAAGGGAAGAGAGGGGCAGCAAAGAGGGGAGGGAGGAATGTCTCTTATCAGCAGCAGTGCATGGATCAAACATGTAAGGCTTGATGGTGATTGAAATTGTGCATGACTTGAAAACCATAAAGAACCTGTTAACTTTAATACCTATAAAGTCTGTTATAATTAACAGAACAGAATCATGACTACTCTTCTTCATTAAATATATTTACTATAATATTCTTTTGCGTTATAGAAATTATTTAATTTGGTGTGGTTCTAAACAATAATGTATATTCCCATCGGTATTTCAAATGAAGCACAATTTATGCTGCATATACACTATTTGCCACATATTTAACACTTTGAAGTCAGTCTTACATTTGATGATGTGTGTCAAGGAGAACAGGGGCTTTTCCACGCACTGCAAAGTGGGAAACACTCTCTATGTCACAAGACTCCCGTGTAAAACGTGTCTAGGAAAAACGTAAATGGCAAGAGCACACCAAAAGTTGGACAGAGAGAGCTTGACAGGGGATGTCTGAAATAAGTGTGTCCTGCCACTGCCTCATGTGGTCTCCACACCAGGCACAGATCTCTGGGAGCTGCCGTGCACATTCTTGGCAGCCCTGAACCGGCCGTACAATGCGGGAGCCCGAGGTTGTTAAGTTCAGTAAGAGCAGGAATGAGCCATTGATGCTGCTCGAAAGAAGGGAAAACAATAGGTCTTTAAGACAGCTCCCATTGCTGAATGTAAATTGTTTTTTAATAAAATGTAGACAAAACCAGATGCTGTCAGAAGAATTCCTCCCCTGTGCCACCCTGGAGATTGTTCAATACACAGCAAGAAGCGCATACATTTTTGGGGAGCCTTTCTGGGATTCTCATGCCCATTGCAGCCATACACCAGAGCATGAGGGGCCTTTTCTTGTGTACCCAGATCCTTATTTCCAGTGAGGTTACTACTATAAAAATGCAGCACGTTAGGTCTGTGGGGTGGGACTCACAGGCAGCAAGTACACGGCTGTTTTCTTTCTACCTTTGACTGCACTGTGTGGGACATTCCAGGCTTCATTTGTTGTGTTGAATTTTTCCCTCCCCCTCATCAGTGTTTGTTTTCCCCAGACCTTGTTGCTGGTGAGTTCTTTCTTAGATTCACAGAGATCACATAAAAAATATACAGACCGTCTGGGCATTTACGTGCATATACACAGACAAAATGATTGCATATGTGCACACACGTGTATTTATACATATGACTACATATATACGTGTAGAGGGTATGCATATACAGTCATTTTTTGGCATGAGATGCCTTGTGTTGGCAAGTTGCATTAATGAGAAACAAATCTTCAAGCTGATAAGTAATGGCTTTTTAAGACAACCCATGCATTAGCAGTTCATGTCTGATCATTTTCTTCAGCATTTTCCCCCAGCTGTTAAAGTCATCCGATTTCATGTGTTGTATCTGTATTAAAAATAACACAGTTCCATGTAATTCCTTCTGTATTTTCTTCAAACACAAGGGAGAAAGCACATTCCCTAATATATTTTATGGGCACACTCTCTTTGTAATATTTCCTTTGCAAAGGTCCTGCTCATATTTGTATCTTATTACTTTTCTTATACTGGATTTATTGATAGTTTCTAACAAAAATATGATTTCAGTATATTTACGGAACAAAACTCAATATAACAGCCCCCAATTCAATTTTTTTCATCAAAATGGAGAACAATAAAGAATCTAAAGTCTTCAGTTCAGACACATAGCATCAAAACCCCCTATATTGTTAAAAGAAATAACTCAATAACAGGGAAGTGATAGATATTACTTAAAGAACAGCATTAGCTGTGTTTACCTTATCTGTGTTTCTAATAATCCAAACTACAATTTAGAGAGTTACACATATTTTGCTCCTCAAACATGTATAAATTCAGTCATATTCTGTATATGGGGAAAATTAAAGCCTATAAGTTAAGAAACATTTATTGCGTATTGCTGCTGCTCGTAACAGTGTTATATCCATTCAGATGTATTTCACGTGAAGGGGTTTTGTTGTTGTTCTGCCACACTTCTTTCATAAATGTGTTTCGTTTATGGGGTTGAATTTTTTTTGCTAGAAGTTCATGTTCTGCATTTCTAATGGATTACTTTCAGAGAAAGGCTGTGGAGCTTTAGTTCGGGGGGGGGGGGGTGTGTTTTGTTTGTTTTTCTATTGACCACTAGCTAAAGATTTGATTAATAACTTTGGCTAACAATAGATTTTTAGCTAAATAGATGGATGAATTCATTTTTTACCTGTTCTTACTCTCGTGTGTATTGCCCAGTGATGATTATAGCTGTTTTAGAAATGATCCTTATTTATGGTATGTTGCATCATCCAGAGATGTAGTAATGATTTTAGATTTTCCACCTAAATTACAGGGCACTTTCCACTGAAAATGGTAAACAATATTACAAACTTAAAAAAAAGAAGTAATCTGATTTCAGGGAAGAGGGAACCCAGTGAAAGATGTGTGCTTTTATAAGGATGGACAATGGAAAGCAAAATAATAACTCCTAAGTTTGATTGTTCAAATATATTCTGCAATACAGAGAGCTGCATGCAGGCTGGAGCAGGCATGGGGCAGGAAGGTTAAGTAGAAGAGAAGGCACAATACTTCAGATTGGCAGTAGACTGCAGCAAGAATAATCTAATCAAAACTAAATTCAATTATCTAGTCCCAGGGCAGGCTCCTGGGACTGCTGCACTGAATGCTAGCAGAGCTCCTCCTAGACATTTTTCCCCAGTCAAACTCACATGATGAATGCAGATGAAATTTGAAATATGAAAATCTGAAATAATTTATGGAAGTTGTCAGAAATTTGGCCTGCTTGTGGTGTAATTTCCTCTGAGACGAGGCAGGCTGGCTCATTGCTTCTAGTCTCAGAGCAGTTGCTGGTCTTCCAGTGGATGGATCAACCCCTTTAAAATGCTCTTCCAGACAAATTACAGCTCATTACAGACAGCCTTGCACCATGCCATTATGTCAGAGGAAATCTTTTTTCATTTGCACAAATTTGCTTGGAATTCTCATATTTATTTGAGCATCCATTATCGAATCTGAACATTGAATTATCCACAATTATTTTCTGGGTAGGCGGATGTTTGTGTATATGGAATAGATAGTGACTGTGTAGATATACAAATATTGCTGCATTGCTGAAAATCCTGCAACTCAAACAACTGCTTTTATGTAGAGAGCTGCTAAATATATATCTGTATCTATATCTATATCTATATATCTATATATAGATATATATAGATATAAAGGTTGTTTCCTGAAGATGGTCTTTTAGAAGATGCATTTACTTTCTGAAAGGAGGCACCTATAGAAACCAGCTCACTTCCCAGTGACTCAGAGTCTGCTCTTTGTAGCTCTCACAATTAGAGCTTCTGTCTGTGCACATGTATTTCTTGTATGGTCTGGCCCCATGTGAGACATCTCCAGTTGTTACGTACTTTAAATTACATTCTGAAACAACCATGCTGTCTCCATCACTGCTGTGCTCACATCTCGCACACCTCCCTCCTCTCCTTTGTGCTGAGAATGGGACTAAGCCCTGGCATGCAAGGAAACGGAAGGGGCAACAGTGGGATGCATCCTGAAGACCTTAATCCTTTGCTCTCAGGCAATTTTTACCTCCATTAGGACTATGAGCTAAGTTATTATTTGCTCAATATTTACATTTTCTAGTTCCTTGTCCCTGTAAGTAGGCTACTGATATCACAGCTTCATTAGTTGTCTGGCATTAGAAATATTCATTGGAAGAAAGATTTTACAAGTGGTAAATTTTATATGAAATTGTCCCCTTGGTTTATCTCACCGGGGAAATCAGACTCGTAGATGCAATCCTTCCTGAGAATATGAGTTTCTGTAGGGAACCAGACCAACACACCACTGAGATGGATTTTGGGGTTTTAATCATTGTCAGTGTTAAAAATCTGAAAATCCTGTCACTGGCCCTTCTGAGAACATCTGCCCAAAGAGCAAGAGAGTCTGGAGGATTTAATTTAAAACATGAGGAGTTTTGTCTTTAAGAAACATTCGATTGCAAATACTCCCAGGTCTCCATCTAAAAGTTTAATCACATTAAAGTTTTAAACTGACTTTTTTATCTTTTTATATATATATCCTTTAATTTATTTCTGATCTATTCCAGCACCATAGCTCTCATCCCATCATTATTTACGTCCTATGAACTTCTCCTCAGAAAGCTTTTTCCAGCCTTTACAGACTAAGAGCTGGAGGAGAATAGAGCACAGGACTGTTTTTATCATGTTCACATAAATTCCCTTTCATTATTCAGTCAGATAATTAAGCACTGAGGAAAGGCTCACTGTGATTAGATCTCATATAATCAAACCTTTATAGACAACTGCAGTTAGGACCCCAATATTTTTACTTTCTTGAAATAGAACTAGATCTGAAAACTCTTTCACAGCACTGAAGCAAAGTGAGTAGAGAAAAGTTTAACAAGTAACACATGCTACCAACACTTGCTCAGAGCCCACTTTGTTGAGCCAGACAGTATCTTGGATGTCCCATCCCTGGAAGTGGTCAAGGCCAGGCTGGATGGGGCTTTGAGCAACCTGGTCTAGTGGGAAGTGTCCCTGCCCATGGCAGTGGCATGAAACTAGGTGATCTTTAAAGCTGCTTCCAACTCTAACCATTCTATGATTCTATGATTCTATGATTCCTTTAAAGGTCCCTCCTTTGGTTTTGTCAGAAGCTTGCCCAATGCCCATGTAGAAGGTGCTCCAGTATGGACACAATTGTCTGTAGGTCCTTTCGCACCAGGTACTTGTAGCTACAGCCTTCAGGAGAGGTACTGGGCACCACCTGACTGCTAGGCTGGACTATTCGTGGTTCTGGTGGAGCAATCCCTTTTTACTTTTTGTTATCTGTAGGGTATGAAGAAGGGCATGTATTAGCATGTTTATTCTTCTTCCCCTCAATATTGTTACTGAAGATGCGCACTTGTCATTTTTAATCATTGTGGAGGTTTTTTTTATTACTTCTCTGGAATATAATTAGAGTAACTTTCTTTTTTATCAGGCTGAAAGGACTTTTTTCTAGTCATAGGATTCTTTTATGAACTCTCCAAAGGGTATCTTTCATGACATTAGTAAAATGTTTGCTGGTATTGATAAGAAAACTGCCCACCCTGGAATGTTTGTTAGGTTTTGTGATGTATTGAACTTCCTGCTACATACCTTTGCCTCGCTGCTGAATCTAGTCATCCGCTTGGATGAGAAGACTTTTCCCCATCTGACTTTCCAGTGTGTGTTCAGTCTCTCAGTGGATTGTTTGTAGAGCAGGCAGCATATAGAATACAGACTGTTCAATGATCTCCAGATAGTTACCTCTGCCTTGGGACAAAGCCCAGTCAGAAAGAACTCCATCCCTCCTGGCAAAACCATCACACCCTCTAATAAACACATGAGAATAAGTTGTGGTGGTACCTACAAGGATTTTATAGTTGATGGATAACTTTTAGTGACCTGCAGAAACTTGCAGATTTTGGGGGCCACCTTGATTCCAGCAAACCGCCCCAAAAGTTCCTGGTTGGTTCAGGCAGTGGAGGAAATGCATTCATTGCAGGAAAAACTTGAAAGATCGATTTATGGCTGGGCCCAAGAGGTGTGAGTACTTGAAAAGGGGAAATGGTTTGTTGGGATGATAGGAGGGCAAGAATGAACCCTGATTGATTATGAGGCTTATGAACATTAGCCAAATGCGGTCGTTTGTGCAATTAATGCAATGATGCTGAGAACAGCAATATCTAGTAGTTTATTGTAATCTTCTGAACAGAATTTTAAACTAAGAAGGAGTCATTTTGCTACTATGGAAGTTATTTATGTTAAAGATGCATAATGGTATTAGGACTTCAAAAACTAGAGCTACAAAATCATTAAACTGGGAGAGCTTTGAGCTATTTTATATGCCTTGTATTTGCATTTTACCCATAATAAATATAAATTGAGAATATTCCCTTTAAAAAAAAACTGTCAGAAGGAAAAATAATTACCTAGGGATCATGAATTTTGTTTATTAGGATTTCTGCTTCTTTTCCTGCTACAGATTTTGAAATATTAGTGAAGACACTTCCCCTCCTCCCTCCATGCTGCTTGAAGGGGGGGGCGGGGGAGGAAGTCACAGAAACATGTAACTTCTTTAAGTCACCACATTCTTTCTTTCATCTGGATAGCTGTTGCCTCCCAGCTTCTCTTTGCTGCAGGAAACTTTGTAATAGCACTTAAATAAATAAAGAGACTGGGTAGGAGCTTATTGCTTGCATTGTGCTATTGTATATGTGTATTATAGAGTCACCCCACAGATTGACACAAGTAGTTGAATGCGGGACAAGACAAATGTTGTATATGACAGTGGGGTAGTATTGAAAGATGACCCCATATCTGGAGAGCTGAGAGTTATGGATCCATTGATAGCTGTTACCAGCATTTTGAAGCGTGGCTGTTAAATTTTGCCTGCTGGCTTCTGGCTGCTGGCCTGCCTGCCTGCCTGGGCAACCGCGCGGCTGAATGGAGCTGCAGGCAGCTTCGGCACTTTGTTCTTCTGTTATAATAACTGACCACTGACAGGAGGAGCCTCTGCAAAAAGCCAACGGGGACACGGCACCGCTAATCTTTGTTGCTCGTTTCACTGCCTCTGCTTCTGTTGCTGGAGCAATCTAAAGGGCTTGAGAGGCTTTCACACGCCTGTGTATGGCAGCACCGGTAGAGAAAAGAGGCTCTGTTCACAAAGAAAATATTCTAAATAAAAGTGGGAATTTGAGTCAAACATTCAGCATTTCCTCCACAGAGAAGATTGTAAGAAGATACCTAAGAGTGACAGCTCAGCATTTCTGAATACGAGCCGTTTTGTATTTAGATGCATGCATATGCTCTAGGCACGCGTATGCGACAGACTGCAACTTCCAGCTTTGAAGATGCTGGCAGAAGTTTCTGTCTGCTTTGTTTTCAATATCTGTCATTATTAGGAATAGGTGTAAAGATTTTGCATTCTTTAGTCTTTGGTGACCACTTTTACCTGTAGATAGCAAGGGCAGTATTTCCTTGTTAAAATAAGCAAAGCGAGGAAAGCATTTTAGGAGATGCTCCACGTATTTACTAGGAAAAATACTCAGGAAACCTCCAAGGGATTTTTTTGTCTGACCTCCTGAGTAAATACGGCTTGTGCAATCCCACGTTTTGGGTTGTATGATAGTGTGTGCCTATGTGTTTGCCCAAGTGAGAGACCACTACCATGGGAACCCAGAGTACAGTCTGAAACAAAATGACAGTGAAACAGTGGGTGATAATGCTCCTTGAGATCTGATGAAGTAGGTAAGAGCTGGGTTTTTCCTACTAAAAAAAAACATCTGTTTGAGTTCAGCCCACATGAAACAGAGAATCCACACAAGCAAGACCTTTCAAATACATTCTTCAGAGAAAGAAATCTAGCTGCAAGCCCTGGAGATATGGCCACGGCCTGAGAAGTTCATTGGTAGAAGCCTCTGTTAAAAAAAGGAGAATAGTTTGACTTCATATAGCAAAAACTAGGCACACGGTTTACTTTCTCAGGGAAAGCCACTTTGAACTCAGCTCCTAAAATGCTGGTTATTATTAAACTTGTCCTCACAGGATTTATCCATGGAGGCATGTTGGATTCTGATGGAGGAAATTCTACATTTGGAGGAAACTTGAAGCTTTTGTCTGACTTTTCTAAGCTAACACCAGTTTACAGATGGGTGGTACTGGTTAAACATGCAAGTATGGGCTAAATGCAGTTTGTCACTTGACCCTGCATTTCATCAGAGGAATATTCTGGCTGCACACACACAGATAACTGTGTCCTATAAACGAGTCTCTGTTGACATAAGCTGGGAAAGACCTCATATTCCTCTGGAGTTTTGTTATTACTAACAAGGAAGAAAGCATCTTTTGAATGAGAAGATTAAATGAGCCTACCACTCCCCTGTTTGCCTCAAATACATGTGGAAAGAGGAAACTTATGAACAGTTCCCATCAAATTACTGCATTGGGAAGAATCTGGCCTTTTGAATTTAGGTTTTTCCATCTCAAAAAGAAACAGGATCTGGCAGGCTCCAGGCCATTGTGGTTTCCAGTGCCTCTGACCGCTCTGCTCCCATGGACATTGCACCTGCAGAAACCCTGGTTACTGCCCCCAGCTTTCTGGGCTCTCTTAACCTCTTCTGTTCCCCCTTGCATATTTGGGAGAGGAAGGAAAGCACTCAGGACAAAGACAGCACATGGGAGGTGATGTAGTTAACCAAATCATGGGCTCCAGGCAGGACTGGGAGTTAAAATTGTCAGGAGGGTAATTGCATTACTCATAAATTCACCTGGTTGGCCCATTCCCTAGTTTTAGAGTGCCTGTGCAGTATTTTTTGTGGAGACCCCAGGAAAGGAGAGGTGATACAGAGGAAGGTGGGACACTTGGACACTCTCTGCATGGGGTCAGCAAACGCTGGCCTTCCTGGCCAGGAGGAAGGGGAGAGTTTAGCATTAGCGGTGAGAGAGGGGAGGTGGGGATTTGCTGGTAAGAAATCAGACTAGCAATCATGAGACTTGGATTCTGATCTTTGTTCATTACTTGAAAGCTCCAGTTTCGAAGTCAAAGCACACATTGATTGTCATCTCATGTTACATACTTTTTCCATATAAAAAGTCAACAAACAATATTTGCTCTGACATTGTTGCCAAACTGTGAAACTCTGTGCATTAAGATCTCTTGGAAGGAGACAATAACTAAATACAAAATAACAGGGGTTTTTCATGCCCTACTTGTTCATTAATAATTGTAAAGTTCCTTGAGATCTTTGAATGTAGAGTAGGATAGTAGGATAGAATAAGTTGTAATAACAAAATCAAGATAATCTAGAGATAAAAGGAGATTGATAGAAGTAATAGATTTCTTGTCTAGGAAGAGGCAACCAGCAGTTCTTCTTTCCATTGTCCCAAATGTCTTGTTTGCTTTTCAGAGACAAATTACAATGAACTAATAATTTCATTTAACTCAATGATTTCTTTTGTTCCCCCTGCCCCAAAGCACTATTGCTTTTGCAGGACAACAATAACCAGGACTCACCCTTCATATGCATTTCTTAGTAAAGTTGTTCTATTATTCTTTCTTAACTTCCTGGTACTCAGGAAATGTTGTGTGGTGTAAAAATAATGGAGTTACTCTAATCGAGTGGTTTTTTTCTTTTAAATTTGCTGCCAACCACCAGAGTGAGTACTCCCCATGGCAGATGCTGAGGAGGATGCAGTTCACATCTGCAAGGGTTGCTACTTTGGTCTCTCTTAAATCCGCTCACTCTGTGGGTGTAAGTTCTTTGGAAGTCAGTGGGATTTCATAAGGTGAACAAGATTTTAGCCTTGCTGACTACAGTAAGCGTTTTATCTGATTCGGGATCGAGATGTTGGTCCCAAAGGTGAATGGAAAAAGCCAAAGTGATAAGAGACAAAGTGAAAAAATGAATAGTCATCTTTTTTCCCCTACAACCTCTTCTCATTGCTTTATTGAATTCTATCTCCATAAAAATAATTCAGACCTCCTCTTTTCATGATGCACTTTCAAGTAGTTTAAAAGGGAAAAAAAAAATTGTTTCTAGCACTTTGCTATATTTAAAAATGCAAGATACTGTCGAGGATTTTTTAATTCATCCCAGGAACCTTAACAGCAGGGTCTCAAAATGTTCTTGTCCTTGCAATCAGGTTGCATTTAGTTGTTAAAGGGAAAGATGCAGACAAGGTTTAGAACATCACTTCTTAAGAGGACACATTTTTATGTAGGACTTTTTCCTACCACTCATTTTACACCATACTTGGGCACCTGGAATGTCTGTTCCCATATGCACACACTCGAGGTACCATCTTGCACATTTCAATCAGTGAATTGCTTCCTTCTGTGGGACTTGAATAAATCTCTTCATTGTAGACCATTATGCTCAGTGAGATATGTCTGCAATAAAATAAGGGCATGTCCATCCCCTCATTATGTGGCATTAGGTTTAGTTTACCTCAAATAAGTAATTTTGGTGCTGAGGGAAAAAAAAAGGGACTTAACCTGAGGAAAGTTTACACAAATCTAACCATGTCACCATGGCTCTTGTCACTCCTTGCAATTCAGAATCCAGGACTCAGTTTTGTTCCCTACCTGCCAGAATGGCTTTCCACCATCGACACCATCCTACTGGAGCCACAAGGCCACGACATTCACCTTGTCTAGGGGCTGGGCTTGGTTTTTATCTCTGTCAGTTGGAGAAAGACTGGCTGGCTCACCTGAGGAGCCCTGGGGACCTCACAGCCCCATGGAATGTGGTATCAGGCCCTCTTCCACCGAAGTATTTGGGGACATCAAAGATAATAGACTTCTTACCAGCCCTTATTTAAATCCTCTTTGTATTACTATTGCAACATCCACAGCTCTTGGCTCCCTTTCCTCTTGCCACTTGATTCCCTATGTCCCTATCTGTGGTTGGATGCATGTGTGTGTGTTACAGGTGTGAGGTCACATCAGAGAGGGATGGCACCATGATGGATGCCATCTCCATCACCGAAACCCCAGTCCGGGGTGCAGCAGGAGGACTCTGCTTTTAAGGGCAGACCCATGTCCCCTCAACTGGGGACCATCGGCCAGGGGGTGAGTGAGAGCTGCCAGGCTGTGGTGTAGTGGGAAGTGGGGGGAACCGGGCCAAACCCCATGCTGCGCTGTCAGGCAGCTGCATGGGCCAGGGCCGGTGGGGCTCAGTGGGGGTGTGAGGGTGTGTGCAGGCGTGTGTGTGTGTGTGTGTGAGTGTGTCAGAAATGCCCCTTTCACCCGCTCTCCTGCTCCAGGCGGCTGGTGGCTCAGTGCACAGGCTGATTAGGTAACAACAGAGCACCTTCCCTCCCTGTTTCCTCTCAATGCGCTTGGGCCACGGCTTTTGAAGGAGCCCAGCCCTGCCACTATCCAGCCATTATAAGGGGATGTATGGGGCTTTATCCGGAAAAAGCTCAGCCTTGCCCCAGGCTTCATCAATCATTTAGACCGGTTCAAATCCCCTTCATCGCGTTCCGCCTCATTAAACCTATCAAGGGGGAACTGAAGAGAGTTTGTAAAGGTCCAGAATGCCTGTACACTCCTCGCTATCTCGGATAGCGAGGATGGGAGGAGAGGGAAAAAAAAAAAAAGGGCGAAGAAAAAGTCAAAGAATCAAATAAAAGGGATTTTGCTACCCTGTCCACACATGAGCCCGGCCGGGCGTCCGCTCCCGGCCTCGCCTGGAGGATCCCCTTCACACCCGCCTGGGCTCTCAGTCCCGCGGGGACACCCACCGGTCCCGCTGGACCCATGAAGCAGCCCCAAGGTTTCTGGTCTGTTCCTGGCCTCTCCGTCCGTCTGCAGGCAGGAGAGGAGGAGGAGGACGGAGTCGTGCAGGCGGGGAGTGAACGGGATGGTTGCCATTGGGTCCCGTCCCTGCCTTTTTGAAATAAACCTGTTATTCTCTCCCCTGGGAATGAAAGAAAAAAAAAATCAACAAAAAACGGTGCTTGTTATTTGTCCTTGTATTTTAATTCTGACGACGTCAAACTGTCGGTGCCTTGTTCCCCCTCCCCGGGGTGGTGGTGCGCTGCTGACCGGGGTCGCGGCGGGAACAGGCGCTCCGTCGGGGATGCGCTTCAGTCCCCGCCCGGCGCCGCGCTCCGGAGCTCGGCTCCAAAATGCTGACATTTGCATTTAAAACAAAGAGGGGCGGCTGCATTATCGCCAATCCCTTCTGATATTAATAGTAATAACCCCCAGAATGATTACCGAAAGGAAATGTGTTAAATGCCGGGAGTCTGGGTAGAGTTGGGTCTGAAATAAAAAAAAGAAAAAATAATAATAATAAAAAAAAAAAAAAAGGAAGGAGAAAAGAAAGAAAGAAACAAACAAACACAAAAAAACCCAACGCACTGAATCCAAGTCTGTATTTTAACTTTTTTAATAACGATTTTTCCTGTGCTGTAAGCTTGCACCGAATCCTGGAGGAATTGCTAAATCAGATTAAGGTTATATTTTGCAACAGACTGGATGGAGCAATAAAGGAGAAAGCGCGGAAATGGGACTTCACCCATCAATTAGATCTCTATTAGCAGCCAATGCAGGCTTCACCACAGGAAATGTCACGTCCCGGCAGAAGCAGAGCCTTTCACTTTCCCCTGAAATTAAACAATTCTTCATGCTCGCAGACCCCGGGCGAGCGGAGCCTTTGTTCGCCCGGGCGCAGAGGGTGCTCGTCCCGCCAGCACCTGCTCGCTGCCTGCGCCGGGAGCCGCGGCCGGGCCACCGCCTGCACAGGTTGCCCCAACACCTGCGCTACTCGCCCGCCTGCCCAGCGCCCAGGAAACCGCGGCCTTAAAAGGCTCTATTAATATTAAAGAAGTTATTCCAGTCATAAGCGGGCCATTACCAACACAATGGGTAGTATTTTGAATAGCAGGTCGGCTCATCTGCCTCCATAGATCATATCTGCCAAAACCTCCCCCCACGCCCGACCCCCCCTCCCCCCNTTGGGGCCAAAAGCGGCTCTTTCGCACCGAGGCTCGACGGTAGCACCGTCCTGGGGGTTGGGGACCGTGGTAGGCAAGGCAGGCAGAGCGGGCCGCTCTCTGGAATGGAGAGGGAGGCTTCTCTCCCCAGCGTGGAGCCGAGCGCCGGGGGGAGCTCTGCTCTGCCTGGCAGGGCGTGCCTCCTGGTACTGCTCCCCCATCTCCCCCCTCCGGCACTGCATCCAGACGAGCCACCGACTGCGGGGAGCATCCTGCGGGGAAGCAGGCGAGGAAGGGCACGGGGCCCTTCCCGCACACGTCCCCCCGCCGCTCCTTCCCCCTTTCCCGTCCAGAGAAAAAGAAAGAAGAAAAGAGAAGAAAAGCCCAAAAGAGAGAAAGGTGCAACAGGAAAGGAATGGCCAAGCAGGGGGAAGTTGCAGAGGGGATAAAGGGAGCTCTGTTGCCCCGGTCCTTGTTGTTCTTGCTGCTGCTCCATTCAGGCACCGAATTCAAATGGATATTTTACAGCTCAGCCCAGCTGAACAGGGGCTCAATGCCTGAAAGCTGCCGAGCTGCCTCCGCGGACATGCTCTGGGCCCGATATTATAATTTTCATAATGCGCTTTTATGTAGCTCCAGCCTCCTCCGGTGAGGAGCCCGCAGAGCGGCTGAAAGGGGCTTTGAGAGACCGNCCCGCCTGGTGCCGCGCACCGGTCCCGGGGCCCTCGGGTTCAGGCTTGCTCTGGCTTGACGTGTCCGGATTCATGCGCCCCGTCCGTCCCCGACAACCAGTCCCGGGGCACCGGGACAAAACTGGGTCCCAGCCTGGGCCACTAGCGACATCCTGCCCCAAGTGAACATCCGGCTACACCGGCCCTACCAGGGAAAAAGGCAAGGAAAGGGGGATTCTCCCCCTCAGACAGGCCCTGCGGCTCTAGTGGGACAGAAAGACATCCCCTTTACCCGGCTGGAGGGATGGGAGCTAAAAAGTAAGGAGCCAGGATGGTTAATTTCCATCGCTTAAAGCCGGGTGGACTGAAAAATCTGCAACCGTTTATTCATCATCCTGGGTAAATCATCCGCTGCTGGAGAGGGTGCCCGGCTGAATCGTTAACCGGCTGGTGCCAGTGGCTGGGAATGACATTCAAGTGGTTATT
This sequence comes from Jacana jacana, assembly GCA_013400555.1. NCBI lineage: Eukaryota > Metazoa > Chordata > Aves > Charadriiformes > Jacanidae > Jacana > Jacana jacana. The sequence goes on from VZTM01032202.1 coordinate 214,412, forward strand.
GATTTCCCTTCAGGGCAAAGCGACACTGCTCCGCCAATACCCGCACGCCTCCGCCCCGCTCCGCGGGTGCGTGAGCCTCGCTCGCGTGTGAAAACACCCGCGGTCCACCCTTAGAGGTTGTTCTGCCAGCCCCTTCCCTCTTGGGGGACACCGAGTAGCAGTGGTTGAAGAGACAGTCAAAGGAAAAGGCTTACATAGATAATTCTAAGGTCAGGTTTATCTTAAAGTGGGTCCTTAAATATTTGATAGATTGATAGATAGAAGGAAATCTGATTAATAGACTGAAAGAAGGGAAATTTTAAAAAGTAGAATAAGGGGAGAGGAGGGAAATGAAAGAAAGAGAGATATTAAAAAAAAAAAAAGATATTAAAGAAAAAAAAAACAACACACAGAAAATGGGGGGAAAGGAAAAAAAGAGAAAGAAACAACAAAACCAACAAACGGGAGCAAGCAGAGGCCGCGGGAGGACAGGGCCATGGGGACAGAGCCCCGCGGGTCTTCGCTTAGGGACACAGCGAGCAAGAAAGCAAGGAAGAAATCCTGTTACCTGTTTCTAGGGTGGCTTTTTGACGTTTAGTCCCCCTAAGAATAAAATTACTATTTTTATCGCCCTATTTATAACTGCAGCCGACTATGAGCGGCTTGTCCCCAAAATCTTGTGTAACCCCTGCCGCGTGTCTTTTAGCTCAGCTCCTGCTGCGGAGTTACAGACACACAGTGGCGTTTTTTTAAGCAGCCCAAGCCCCGAGAGGTTTTTTTTTCTCTCTGCTGCAGTAGCCCAAAACCTCCCGCAGACTCATTGCCTGGGGGTTTTGCTTTCGTGCCCGCACGGTTACCAAGTAGTCCCTGTCCCCGCACACGGCTGGCTTGAGCCCCGGTGCCTCCCGGCTCTGGGCACCGCTGCCCGACCATCCTTCCCTCCCTCCGGCTCTGCGGAAGAGCTGCAAGGAGGAGGGACAGCAAACATCTCTTGGCTTGAGAAAACAAACAAACAATCAAACAGAGCGTTTTGGGTTGGTGTGGTTGGAATTTCACCCAAGATAAGATCCGCCTCGGGGGGGGGGGGGAGGGGAATTGTTCGCAGCCCCCAAATTTGCACCGCGTGGATTGCTCTGCTTCACACCCACGGGAAGCCACGACCTGCTTTAACCCTTTCCCTCCGCCTGTCCACGTGGCGAAAAGAGGCAGAAGTGTTGTAGGGCGGCGAAGCCACCTCCTCTCCCGGCGTTGTCCCCCCGCCAGGGGACATCGAGAGAGGCCGGGGACCCCGTCTGAGCTCTGCAGAAAGGTGCGGGAGCCCCGGGAGGGCGGCTGTGCCCGCTGCAATGTGGATGCTGCCGTTCCTGGGTTGTTTTAGTTGGGAAACTACTGCTCTCATGTTACAAATGCGATTAATAGTAAAGGCAGCCTTTATCTGAGGAGTAGGAGGCAGCTGCACACCGCAGGTCATTATCCATTAGCGGGGAGCGTTCAGCACTTAGCAGGGCTGTCGTGATCAAGACGAGGGGAGGAAAGGCATAAGAGCTAATGTCTTATCTCCGGTCCTCCTCCCTCCACCACCTCCCTCTGCCCGGGATCGGGACCGGTTTGCTGCCCCCCCCCGCCCAGGGTACAAGACGGGCTGGGGACCGGCAGATCGTGGGGGCTCGGTGGGCCTCCCTCCAGGATAAATCCCTGGGGAACTGGAGGACTTCAAGGCTCCCAAATAGACACCCTTCTCGCCTGCTTTCTTCTCAGAAGGCTCCTTCTATTCGCTTCGCAGCGATGGGCAGGGGGCAGCAAAGACTGAGGCACCCCGGTCTCGGCCCTGGGAAAGCGGCTCCGTGCCTCCGTTTCCCCAACTTGCAGCCCAAGGTCACTGCTCTTAGCTGACTTCAGGAAACGCCTCCGCACCAATGTCCTGTGCCGGTGATGCTAAAATGGTGTTTCCACACCTTCGCGGACCTTTCTGAGGACATGAGACGCCCCGTCCCCATGCCGCCCGGATGCTTGGAGCATCGAACGGGCTGACCCGAGTAAGATCTTCACCCTCTTTCCAGCCAGGAACTGGAGGACTAAGTCCCCCAGAGGCCAGAAACCCCAGAGGCGGAAACCATCTCCTGGGTCCCGCAGCAGGGCTCTACCAGCTGTGGCAGGATCCACCGAGGTCTCCGCCCGAGACTTTTAGGGTTTCTCTCCTCCTCTCACCCTTAGATAAAAGACTCTTCTCCCAAGTTCAAGAATACACTGAGCAAAGCCAACAGGTTTGGTTAAAACCTCGCTCGAGCTAAAAAAAGAGCTCCTCGGCAGAGTGGTGGGTTGGGATGGACCATGTCCCATGTGCTTAAGCCTGGGGATAAGAAGAAATAACCTATTGATTTAGTCACTAAAAGAAAGATAGGGAGGAGGGGGAAAACAAAAACCAAAATCAACAAAACAAAACAAAACCCCAAACAACAACAACAACAACAACAAAAAATCCCACCAACCCCAAACAACCCTTTTCTGTACTCTGGAAGGAAAAAAAGAAAAAAAAAGAATAAAAAGCACCTCTTCGTAGCTCAGTGGGGAAAAAGGTCAATTTACTATTGACAAGTATGTAAAGACATCTTCTAACCATGGGAAAACATGTATAAATTGTTTCGACTCACTGCATTCAAAACCAATGGAAGTGAATTACAAAACTGCACTTCTTGCATTGTTGGACTGAAAGGATATCTATTTATCATCTTATAAGACAGCTCGAACGATCTTTATCTGCTTTGCCCACTTTCTGACCCAAATTCAGGGTTTTTATGGAAAATTGCAGTCAGTTTGATTGATGAAATCCAAAGATGTCTAAAATGGCACCAAAGATCTCCAACTGTGCAGACTCCAACCGAGGGCTTCAATGTTGGCATTGTTCCTACGAAAAAAGTTGAGAAAACGAGCAAAAGTTAGGGAATTTCTGTTTAAAAACTTCAAATTTCAATGAGGATCCCGAACCTATTATCCCTATTCATGGGGCGAACTGTGTGAACATGAAAGTATTTCCCACACATGGCAAAACAACAACAACAAAAAACCCCTCAGTTTTAAGCCGCGCCATAAACCTTCTTTGTAAAACGCTGAATAACCCTCTGCAGAAAAACAAACCCAGCCGGTCCCGTTTAGAAATCAAATAAGTTTAAATCCTATAAACGGGAAGCTCGCGAGAAGGAGCGTTTAAAGAGAGTGGGGAGGGGGGAAATAAAATAAATAAAATACATATTTCATCTGTGCACGAAAGACAGCCTTAATTTAAACTTCGGAGGCGCAATGGAGGGTGATTTTTTTAACCAGCTACGCGCCTCCGGAGGGTTGAAAACCCAGGATTTAGATAGAAGAGGCAGGTCGGCGGGAGAAGCTCTTTCCCATCCCTCCTGGTAGGAGGAGGGCAAACCGGTGCCTGCCAGGATTCAGCTGCAGGCTGGGGGCTTCGCAGGTAAATGAGCCCTCGCTGGCCCCCGGACCAGCCCAGACCCACTCGGGACGTGGTGGGGGCTCAGAGCCCCGGCGCCACTCAGACCCGGATCTGGTTTTGTTGTTTGGGTTTTTATGTTTGTTTTTTTTTCGCTGCTCCCTTTTTCGTCTCCTTTAGGGCCACGCATTATTGTGGAATATTGTCACCTGCCTAATTGTGCTAAATGGCCACCTCTTATTATTAATAATAGCTGGAACGTGGCTCCTAGACACGTTACCAAGGCCGGGAAGCTGATGAATGAAACCCCTACCAGGGAAAATCTTGGTAGCTGTCTTCTGTCGCATTACCCAAGGGGGCCGACGATAAATCTTCCTTCATTTTAACCACGTTTACCCTCATACTCCTCCAGGCTAGGGATGCTGTGTTAAGATTGCACTGATGTGCCAATGCTTTGGACCAGCTGCTCCTAAATACAGACAAGTCCTTGTCAATTAAGCCATTGAGGAGCAGGGCCTGGGAGCTCTGGGGCATTTTAGCAGGCAGCAGTGTGCAGCCCCAACAATTAGCATCCATTTTGAAGGGACCTCCAGGGCACAACTGCACAGGCAGGGAAGAATCAAAACACCAGGCAACTTCAATTCTGAAAACCGGTCACATAATGATACTGAACAGACCGGCCTAGGAGAAGTGAGCCAATCTTTCTTGGGAAGGACGTTAACCCGCTCCCCCAGCCAAGCTGCAGGGCCGAGGCCCGCCGCGGACCGCCGAGTCAGAGGAGATAAATGAACACATTCATTTTGCCTGTGTGAGCCCAAGTTTCCTTTGGCGGTTCTTCTTTGTAACTCGGTGTCACCTCAAGCAGCTGGTGGCATGCAATGCTCCCATGATCCTGGCCTTTGGCCCAGGCGGAGCTGGACAAGGCAGCCCGCTCCAAGGAGAAGAGCTGCGATGTCTCAGGTCAGAGAGGCCACGCTACCAGTGGGACAGGCAGAGCGCTCCGAGTTCAGCTAAACAAAACCCCGAGGGGATCAGGGAGCCTGGGGGATCATTAGCGAAGGTGTTTGCTTAAGTCATTAGGAAGCCGGTAGCTAGGGGAAAAAAAGGCTTGTTCCACAAGACACCTCCCCAGAATCTCCGGGCTGGAAATGGGGAGGATATCACAGCACAAGAGTATGTGACCCTTCCAAGTTCAACAACAGAGCAAACAGCACATGCCATTAGGGACGGCAGTCAACCGGGAGGGAACAAAGAGGGGAGGGCACCGGCAAAAATGTTCCTGTATTAAATATGGAAAAGTATGGGGACAAGGGCAGGGGTCAATGAAAGTCAACAAGAGAGCAGGCTTAATGATAGAAAGAATTTAATATCAAAAATACATAAATCTGCGTGGGAGGCAGCCCCAGAATAGGCAGAAAGGAAGGCAGCCTCGGAGTCAACATTCATTTGGAAATAGAGCCAGAATGGATAACGCCAGGTTGTTCACATTTAACACAAAAGTTGGCGGGGCATAAAGGACGGAGGGCCGGCTCCTTTAATTGTGGGCCCGCCGAGAGATTTCCATATGTCACACTAAATGGATAACACCAGCCCCGCTCCGCAAGGCTTCTGCCGGGGAGTCCCACCCCCACCCCCCCGGCCCCCACCTTTACTTTCGTTCCCGATTATTTATTTTCCCTCCGCCCCTTTCCGCACGCCCCCGCGCATCTCCCGACAGGGGCCGAGACAAAGCTCCGGCCCCGAGCACAGGAGGGGAAAGACGGGAGAGTGGAGGGAAGAGGTAGAGGAGGCTTTTTGGGAGCCCGTGCCTCCCCGGGGTGTCGCGACTCGCTTCTGGATGTCGCGACATGGTATTTAACACCTGCCGGTTTGGTTTTTTTTTCACGTTAGGGAAGCGCCCTAGAGGAAAGACGGGGTTCGAGGAAAAAGGAGGGCTCTCCCGGCTCAGCAGGGCTGGGTACAGCACCGCGCAGGGAAGCGGCCGGTCTCCGCGGCCGTCCCCTCCTGCGGGGACCGGGGCCGGCTCGGGGGACGGAGGGAGCGGATCTTCACGGACCAAAAAGTTAAGAAAAAAAAAAA
>VZTM01032202.1:228966-251903 GCA_013400555.1 Jacana jacana
CTCAGCCACCATCGGCACAGTGCTACAGACGGGCATTTTGAGTGGAACCGTGCAGGCATTTGGAAGAGAAGACTGAAATATCCTGCCTTTCTTTCAAAATTTGCTGTATTGCATCAAGGCTGCCGCTGGTAGAACAGATTGCAAATACATTGGGCTTAACAACTTTCTCTTAAGGACCCTAAATCTTGGTATACAACGCAGAAGGTTTTTTATTGAAAACAAACAACTGAAATGGCCCATTAGGACAGTTAGCCCAGAACCCTGCCTCGGCAGGTTCATTGCTTACAGTCAGGACCTGGGGTATAATGCAATTACGGGGCTGTGCACTGTGCGGCATCTTAGGAAAATATATCTGATCGTATGTCTGTTTTTCTCTGGTAAAAAGAGCTTGTGGACAGCTTGATGGCAGGATATGGCTGGTCTTTGTGTGCGGCGATAGCCAGACTGATGGGAAGGATTAAAGACCAAACTCTGTAATTGCCTGCGATTTTATTTGGTTTTGAATAACGTTTCGAATTGTTTTGTTATCTAAGTGGCCTGTATCTGCCCATACTTACTGAATCGTTTCAGTGCTCATAGTCAGGGTTTTGGCCCATTCCCAGAGCTGGGTGTAATTTGGGTGGAAAATATGTACCTGGGACTGTTTCCAGTAAGCAGCCCTGGCAGAGTATACAGGCAAGGGTTGTATATTTTATCCATATTCCCAGAGAACAGACCCTGTGCCATTTTATTTACTTATGTTCGCATAGTCCTTTCCCCATCCAGTCTTTTATAAACACCTGAAAGGAGGAGTAAGTTCTTATCCTGATTGTCTCATTTTGAGTTGATCTTAAAAATTTTTAAGTAAAAGTCTTGGACCAAATAATTTCCTACTACGCAGTCAAGCGTCCAGGAGAAACTAATTCTATTCTGATGGAATCAGAGTACAGAGTATGAATAAGATTTCATTTGGTTACAGCTTTTATTAAAAAAAAAAATTAACCCCCCCCCAGTATGACTGAGTCCAAATGACCAAACAAGTTGTGCACACCACTTTCTGACTCCTTTATGGAATTGCTTTGGAGAAAGTTAATAGGAGTGACCCAAAGCAGGAACAAGGAGCAAAGCAGGAGTGGATGACTGTCGTGGTTTCAGTCAAAATTACCAAAACCAGACTGACAGATGGCCCTTCCTCTCTCCAATAAAGAAGGAAGAGGAAGAGGATAAGGAGGTTTACAAGTTTAGAATGAACTAAACTACTTTAATATAGTATTAATACTAAAACTAAAACAGACAAAAAAGGAAGAAAATAATTAAGTAGATACAGTATATACATGATGTATGGGTCCCATGGCTGGACTCGGTGTGGATGGGATGGAATACCCCAGCTGGTCAGGTTGGGTCACCTGTCCTGGCTGCTCCTCCCTACAGGTGTGACCCCTCGATGCTTTTCCGCTTCTGACCCTCCAATGGAGCAAATAACAAAATTCCCTGACCTTGCTTGTTCTATCAATAAGTATAAGCAGGGGCCTCTCTGCAGACCATCCCTTGGTGTGATCAGGTCTTATCACTGTGAGAGTGAACAGTTTCTGAACAATCTGCTGTTAATTTCAGAGTTCACATAGTTAGAAGAGGACCAGATAAAACAGTAAAATTACAAAACAGAAAATTGGTTCTGTTTTACCTCAAACCAGGACACCTCAGTACCATTTGGATGCTTTGAACCTAAGGTAAAGCTAAGCTAACAGCCTGAAATATGAACAAAGAGCAGGTTGTGGAACTTGCACTCTTGAAATCTACAACAAAGATGTGGTAGTTGTGGCCAGGACACCAATTAATTACTCAATTAACAAGGTACCAACTTTCTGGAGTTGTCCATGGCCAAGATAAGGATGCTGTCAGAACTGCAGAGTTCAAAGTATGGTAACTGTAACAGGTCTAGCTGCCAAATTAACCACAGTCCTATGTAAAACTCACTTCCTCAAGAATATTTTGCAGTGCACCTGCTTTTATGGGGACCTCAGCTTAAAAGAACTGTTTTTCCAGAACAAATATGAATATTAATAACATTTGCTGGTCTAATAACCTTACTATCCTATAGTGGCAATGTACTCTTCTAACTGTTAAATATGATCAGGATATTTTACAATAGTCTTAAACCAGAGATGCCTCAGGCATAAACCATAAAATTTAATTATCTTCACCTGTGAGCATCAGCTCATGCAATAAAATAAAACTTGTGTCAATCAAATATTTATTTGTCTTGGCTTTACATAGTGCTTATCAGGGGATTTATCACTTAGCAATAGAACTGGAAAATAATTGTTCCAAAGTCAAACATGAATAAGTTAAGAATATAAATAAGAACATGTGGATCTGTCTTCTAACTGTAACTTGTGATTCATGTTAAATTTAAGAGTGAATCATCAAATTAATGCATTTCTATTCCTAAAATATTTTTACTTCTACTTAGAATTTAATATTAAATAGGCATTTGATATATGAAAAAAAATATTTAGCATAGGACAATAAACAGCTTTTTGTCCTCTTTAATTGGTCAAATATATGCCCATGATGAGGACACAAATGTCTTCTATACTAATCCTCTTATCAGGACGGTATCCTATGTTCAGTGGACAGCCCAGAAAAGACACTAAATGCTGCAAAACTGATGAAAACTGATAAAAATGGGAATGGAAGGCAAAATAGTAGCTAAAGGGAAAGGCATGGTGAATCATCGAACATGTTATGTTAAGCCAAAAGAACAAGCCGTGGTTTTTCATTTCTTCTGAAGATGCCATCTCGCTCTGCAAGAGACAGGTAGGTCAGAACAGATCTGTTTTCGTTATGTTCCTGTCGGTGCTGGAAAACCCTGCAATGGATTCTGTTGAGGTAAGGAATTCTATCAGGTGCATTTCAAGTCTTCTCTCACTAAACTCCAGGGAATGAACATATAGGGGAGCACAACCCTCAATAACATAGTAGACGACCAGTAAACTTATTTCTGAAACTTATTTTGGAATTCTGGAGTTATTGAGACCTCTTAAGTCATAAATGGGTGAAGAAACTTGGGTGAATTTTCTGTTTGCATAGAGCTATCAGGGTTTGATTTAATGGAGATTTAAAGCACTAGGATCTGATGATTTGTATTCCATGTGTGTCGGTATAGTAACTTCCTACCATGCCTTTCAAGCGAGCTCATTCATGATAATCCAGATTTCTAATTACCCGGGAACTTGATTGTTTCTCCTCATTCTTGAAAACTAAACAGGGCCCTTCATTTTTATTTTGTCAGTAACCTCTTACAGGTGCGCTTAACTTGGTCAATGCAACCCCACTCGCTTCAACCAGGGCTTCAGACTGCAACAGCCCAGCAAGAAAAAACCCAAGATTTCTGTTCATCTGAGCAAGTGCAGCGTCCAGCAAAGTCTCAATAGCCCCATTTGAGGCCTTTAGAGGTGGTGATAACAAAAGCAGTAAAGCACAGAACGATGAGGATCACAAAATAGTAGTGGTAAGTTCTGTTCATCATTTGTTATTTAATTATCTCATAAAATTTCATCGGCGACCCTCGCACTAAGATTCTTCTTGTTTAAAGTATAAACCAATCTAACACTGTAAAAAAAGGTCACTAGAAATGAATAGTGAATAATATTTGTGACAAGAAGGGTAGTTAGGAGAAGTATTTAATATATTGAAGGACTTTTTCAGTGGTGTTGGCATCCGAGTATTGCTGGCATTCGCAGATGTAGAATTGCATGATATCTTGAAGGAATGGTATTTCTCAAAGAACAGCAAAGTTTACTAGGAACCAGAAATGGGGAGGGGGGGCGTGGGGGGGGACTTCTTCTTAAACTCTTAGGGGGACTTTCATGCTATTTATCTATTCTTTTGAAAATGGAACACTCATGCCATCTAATCACGACTTCCTTGGATTCTGAGAGACCAATAAAAGGGACACATTGATGCCCAGTGAATAGAAAGACAGTATTGCATTTTGGATTTGATCTGTTCTGTGCGTTCTTTATATTCCACCCATAATATTCAAAGATTGTTTTCATGAACCTAGCCTGTTCAGTCACTAGTCATCTGATTTCACTCTGTTCTGGAGATCAGCGTGAATAGTTTTTCTTTCCTATTTGAGTATTGAGTATCAAGCCATCTAGTTTGAGAGAGACTTTAAAGGATGCCTACCATATGTATTACTTATACATAAACAGAGATAGTGCTTCAATTTCTATCACTTGCTAAAAGCTTTTCCAGTAACACTATCAGCTGAGATCAGTTTGACTAACGGCATTAGCATCTGGTATCAAAATACAGCTCTATTTTATGAAGAATAAACTTCCTAAGGCTAATAGCAAACAGTTAGGTGGCTTGGGTTAGATCTTGCCTCTAGAGACCTACTGTGAAATCTTGTTTGAAAATCATAAGTGAAAATCAGTTTAGTGGTTTCATACTTGTTCCTTGTAGATATTTGTCTAGGTAACAAAATCACCACACAATTCAGTGTGTTTATCAGTCTAAAAGTAAAAGCAACTAGAAAAGACAAACATTTTTCTAGATGAAATCGAGTTTGAGTTACGTTTTAAGCTACAGGAGGAACCCGTGGGTGAAGGAGGCTTGAATTCACCCCTTTTGTGCTACTGACTTACATCATTAGGTGAGCATAAAAGAGAGCACCCTCGTGCTGGAGTATCATAACAGTTAACAAAGCCGCTGAAACACATCCTTACAAAATGCAATGACAATCTTAATTCACAGACCTGTCTGCAAAGATCCTTTTCCTGCCTACTTAGGGAAGTCATAGCCGCCTGGCTACTCTCTGCAATCCATAGGTAAGGTTATATGCAGTCTCTAGATAAGTTTATATTAAAGATACTACGTGCACCTTGGACCAGGACAGAAAGTGTAAGTACAAATGATACAGATTCATGTGATGATTCCACATCATTTCTCATCGCAGCAGAAATCCAGAGTAGTCAGGGTGATGCTGGGAACATTTAAACTCTTTAATAAAAAACATTCAGAAAGTGAATTGGAGGAGTCGTGGTAGATCATTGACCTGGTTTGAGGTAAAACAGAACCAATTTTCTGTTTTGTAATTTTACTTTTTTAGTTGGGCCTCTTCTAACTAAACTCTGAAATTAACAGCAGGTTGTTCAGAAACCGTTCACTCTCACAGAGATAAGACCTGATCACACCTAGGAATGGTGTGCAGAGAGGCCCCTTACTGCTTACTGCTAGAACAACCAAGGGCAGGGAATTTCGTTATTCACCCCGTTGGAGGGTCGGAAGTGGAAAAGCATTGAGGGGTCACACCTGTAGGGAGGAGTGGCCAGGACAGGTGACCCAAAATTGACCAGCTGGGGTATTCCATCCCATCCGCATCATGCTCAGTATAAAAGCTGAGGGATGAAAGGGTCAATTCTCTTTCTTTGATGGCCAACGTCCAAGGAGGACCCTGTGTGTTTGCCTGCCTTTGATACCAATCCGAGCATTCCTGACTCCAGATCTGGAATCCAGCTCCTGTCAATCACCAAGTCCAGTCTGGGACTTGTCCTGATGCTGCTAGTGACGTGATAGTCATCCTGGGAGCTCCATATGGTTTTGTATGTATTGTATCTATTTCATTATTTCCTTCCTTTTTTGTCTGTTTTAATTTTAGTATTAATACTTTATTAAAGTAGTTCAGTTCATTCTAAACTTGTAAACCTGCTTATCCTCTTCCTCTCCCTTCTTTTCTGGGGAGAGGAAGGGCCATCTGTCAGTCTGGTTTTGGTAATTTTGGCTGAAACCACACCATGAGGAAAAGATGATCTTGGAATTACAGCTGATGAAAAAAGTTCTGACTTGCTTGACTTGGATGGTACCCAAAATACATCCAAAAGGAAGCCAAAGACTGGGATTTGACCTTTGGAAAGTTTCAATAAAGTCTGAGAGATTGGTGTTTGGAAAGTCAGACGAAAGCCAAGACTTTACCTTGTGCTTGGAGACAGCAATGACAGACCCTTCACCTTCCTGTATTGTATTCTAGACTTGTATTCTAGATACTTCTAAGAGGTGTGGGTTTTTTCCAGTTCCGAAGTGGGGGGAAAGTTTTCAGGAAAATGTTAATCATCTGACCATGGGATCCTCTATGGCATTTTGTTTTAGTCACGGTACCTCAGAGATGACTTTTTTCCAGATATCTTGCAAAACTGTTTTCCCTTGGAAGCTGCAGAGTACATTTTTGTTTTGAGAGTATTAAAAAAAAATAAAATTACAAAAGAAATCAATTTTCATCTGTTTGCATAAAACTTCATGATGGAGAAATGTTTTTGCTCTGAAAATTTGATCATTATTTAGAATTTTAATACATCACCACTCTCAGCATATTTTTTTTTCAGGTTAAAATGAAAATAGCAGCAGATCTCAATGGAGGCACTAACAACTGACTGTTTCTTCACTTTGTGGATACATTCATAGTCAACTTTAAGCCAAACCAGTATAACCAATCATGTCTGATGCTGTTTCATGCCTCCCAATGAGCAGATACAATTAACTAAAACCCTCTGAGGATTATTCAAAGAGAGTTTCTGCTTAACATCCCAGGAGGAACCACCTGGGTTGTCAAGCTGTATAAAATTACTAAATTCCATTTTAAGAGCATTTAGATGTTTTAATTCCATTGCTCTCACTGGAAGGCTGTTGAGATTGTGATTGGTTATGTGGCTGTTTCTTGTTTCTACTCTAAATACATGAAGAGCAATTTATACCCATTAATTTTTGTAACGACTTAACTAATCGCACACCGGTCCTGTTGTTACCTAACTAATGCAGAGCGATTATCTTCTACTGTCCTCCCATGAAATCAGGTATTCTGCTGAAGAATACAACTCTATACTTCTGTTTCAGTTCCTTATTCTTGAACTCAAGCCACCGGAACTCTACAGTGTGTTGAGGATGAGGTTTCATCTGTGCCATATATGATGGCAATATTTCCCTGCTTCTTCTTACTGTCTAGAAGATGACATTTATCCTTCACCCTGCTTTATGGCAGCTCATATTCATGCTTTGTCTGGTACCTTCAGCTCCACCTAGGTCAATTCCAGATGTTGCTTCTTTCCCCTTGCAGTTTTCTTGAGGCCACATGGTTATGATTTTGCATTTAGTGCTAATGAATTTGGTCTTGTTTCTATTTCTCAAACTCTTGAAGGCATACAGATTTTTTCTGCCTGATAAAGCACTCTATTTGTCTTGAAGATGCCTCCTATCTTTGCAACACTGCAGATAACCCTATCTGCCTCCCAATACCTGTGCCATTATGCAATCATAAGCATAACGAACAAGAACAGTCTTGCAACTTATCTTTAAAGAACTACATTAGTATGTACCTATCAGTCTTTTCATTTTAATCTTTGCCATCTTTTCCAGAGCCAGTTCCTTACTTACCTGCAGTTCCTCTAATAACCTTCTTCTCCATTTCCACTAGCAGTGCCATGTAACACCATGCCTTTTTTTTTTTTGAGCTGACATCGCTGAAATCTACTACATTTCCTTTTTATAGAAATGCAACTCTATTTGACACCTTTCCCAAACTTACTTTGACTTTTAGCTGATTTACAATTTATTTTTTCAGTTGTTTGCTACATTAAGAAATGTCTTCTGTTATGATTAGTTCTGATATCTTCTAATCTCCATAGATATTACTTCCAATATCTTTTCTCTAGTATGTATTCATTCAGAATCTATGTGAGTGTGGTGGCATCAGTAGCAACCTCCCTGTCTTCTCCTCCAGCAGCCTAAACTACCTAAAATTGAGGGATTTTTTTCTTTCTGGGCATTTTAAGAAACAGGGGAAGGAATTGCAGACATCCTGCTATAGCATATATGATTTTTATTTTCTTATTTCACCTTTACTTGAATTCCTCTGAGCAGAGGCCATCACTAACCATTTACTTATTGATGGATACTCCTGCAAAATTTGAAGAGCTTAGATAAATATCTTTTGTATATTCTTCAATTTATTTTAAACTATACCAACTGGCAATTGCTCAGTCCAGTGCTAGTTGTAATTGATGGTTACTTTACAATATTTGTACTATTTCCAAACCCGAGACTGATGTGGCAGCTCAGCTTGTCGATGCAGTACTGATGAGGGAGTTCGTGAACCGTAACACTTCAGAATAGCTGCACTATATGGTTACAAATAGCCTATATTCTTTCATCTGTACCTTAGAAATCAACGTTTTTCACAGTGATTAAATTAATGAGAACATTTATTCTGTTATTAATCTTCACTGTTACCCATCACTTTAATTTCTATGAATCCTTAAGAGTCCTTATCCTTCAGTATCCCTTAACAACCATGTCTAGTATTCCATTATGTATTAGTTATCCTGATGATGGTGGATGTCACACTCATCACTAGTTGTTCCAGTTTCTTCAGTTTTGCTGCTTAAGTCCTTCACTTTTCACAGAATCATACAAATATCAATCAGAAGGGATCCCAGAGGTCACGTGGGCCAACCTCTCCCTTGAAGTAGGGCCATATCTGTCTTGAAAATCTCCAAGAATGCAGATTCTGCAGCCTCTGAGCATTATACTGCTGCATGAAAATTATTCCCTCATTTCTTATTGTTCATCTCCCATTTCTCACGCACTTATCACTAAACCAAATACCTGTTACTTCTAACACATCAACCTTCTCCTGACTGATGTTCCTTTATCTATTTTAATACATCTCTCTCTTTTATTTTTCCCACTTACGTTAAAATTACTGTGCAAATTACACCTTTCCCTTTACATATTCTTTTCCCATTTTCCTTTTCATCCACCCTGCCAGTCTTAATCCTGGAACGCTGCTTAAAACCCTCAGCATGAATGACTCTTCCTAGACTAACGTCTTCCTGTCTTTCCTACATCACCTGTCATGAGTTTACCTGTTGAGGACATGTTCTCAGAGCTTCTGCCTCCCCAATGGACTATCACAGCAATTATATTGAGCACTGGCTGGGTTCCTTTTCCATCAAGCATCGTCCCCAGGACGTTAATTACTCATGCCACCATTGCAACATGAACTTTGTCATGTCAGGTGAAGTTCCACAACTTTTTTTCCTGCTCCTGTCAGAATTATTTTAAACTTTACGTCTGCACATTGTTTCTTGCTGCAGACAAAAGACTCGGGAGGAATCACATGACAAGCTTGCCAGACTCCTTCAGACATCAGGGTTTTTAATCAAGGCCCTCTACCTAACATCATCCATGAAGAGTAAAACAAAGATGCCAGACATTTTATCTTACCAAAGGACTACTCATAGTGGTCTTGGACAAACTGTAACTGTAAGACAATCTTACATATGTCAAAGAAGAATTTTTTAAAATCACTGGTTTATATTTTGATTAGGAAAACCACATCAAGGATGTTTGCTTACTTTGCAGAAGCATGTAACTCATCAAAATTCTTATCAACAAGAATAAACAGTATAACTCACCAAAAGCCTCATTAAACCTCAGTGAAGAAGCCAACAGTGAGTACAGAGAGTTTTCTACAGACATTCCCTGAATTCCCTGTGTGCCATTGTCTGATACACCATTGACCATTACATTTCAGAAGCTGTGGTCAACATCAATAATCTTGCCCCATGTTTAAGTCTTCATTTTACTTATGACCCTCTCTAGATTGCTTACAATTTCCTTTATATAATGCCATATACCTCCCTTGAACCTTAAATCCCTTGTATTTTACCTTCCTAATAAGCTAATTACTAGTGGCTCCATAGAAGCAACCAAAGATAGCCGAAGAAGAAATGTAAGGTGGATTTTTTCTGCAGAAGTTGTAACACAGAAAGCTGAGTTCAATAAGATGTTACGAGCCTCAAAGAATACGCTTCCATTACCAGCCACTGTGGTCAATATATAAATCGGAAGCATTATGACTGAGTGAGAAACTTATCCTTGACTTATCAGTAGACTATCTGACTAATTGGTATCCTTGAGGATTTCTATATCTCAGTAAGAACGTTGCCTGGGCTATGGACAGATAGATTTCATTCAATTTCACACCACTTCAGCACACGATTAGATCAGATTTAAATGGATGGACTTTACCTATGACTGTTTGGAAGGACAAATCTAATTAACCTGATTGTCTTTCCATGTATTCTTTATCTTTTCTAAGTTCTAAGCTCTTATTGATTATCAGTGGCCACAAAAAAACAGTTGGATAAAATATGCATATGTCTTTTTTGGCAATGATTATAAACCTAGATAACTCTAATTAAATTAAATGGAATAAAATAAAAAATAAAGGGATTAATTATATAAACTATAACCCTTGGAGCATTTACCTCCTATGTTTGGATCTGGATATGCTGTGAATGAATAAAAACAGCCCCCCTCCAAAATAGAAAAAGGCAACAAAATGTCTCCCGAAAACATCAGCCCACTGTATTTAAACAATTTAATTTAAAATATCAAATGTTAAAAATATTTCCACATAGCCCTATCATGTCATCATCCACCAAGTTTTCTGTGACTGAATTTCTGAATGGGATCTCACGAATTGTGCAGAAAGTTCCTGATTTCAGAGTTTATCTGTACTGCAAGGTGCTTTTGAAAATTCAGCATTTGTGTGATGTAATAAATGGGACCATTGGAACCTACCCTGGTTAGGAAGATATACCTGATTATGTAAAATCTGTCCAAAATCCAAAGTTTCTCTCTGAAGGCTCCTCTAATTTTAATAAGGATACCTATATATACCTGTAAAACATTTACTGCCTAGGTACTTTTGTAATGTACTTTTGTAATCTTACTCAAGAGTGCAGCTGACACTGTCAGACACCAACAAACATCTAAAGATGCTTATGGGTGAAACCAGAGGCAGCTTTGGGGGTGCAGAGAATAACTGTGCAGTCCCCACACTTGCTGTGGGTGAGAGAAAAGTTCTGTATGTGCACGGGGTGGGATTCCCCACATTCTGACTGTTTGGCTCATGCTGACCCAAGTCTTTGGCTTGTGTGACCTTCAGATAAAAGCAGAAAATTTCCAGATGGTTCATTTTCATTCAGCTTATACAGCTTGCAACCCAAATTATTTATCTGCAAACATCTGCTTCTGCTGAATGAGTGGCAGAAATGTAACCCTGTTTGTGAATATCTCTGTTGAAAGAGACCAGATTGCATATTATAGTGTTATTAGTCTTTAGTTGTTAGTGCAATACCGTGTCAAGTGTTATTGTCACCAAACTTTGTGGGGTTGTTGCTCAGTTTGTAGAGCAGACAGCATTTCAGAAAGGGAATATACCTTTGCCCGCTTCTATGCAGCTAACATTCCTTGTATCATGAACTCAACTTCTTCCTGGGAAAACTCACAGCTCTGGGGGGTTTGTCCCCTCTCCTCTTTCTATTCCTTTGTTGTAGCCTGTGGTCAGTGGGAGAAAAGGGGCCTTTTACCAACAACTCAGTACCGAGTTCAGCATCGATCAGTTCACTTCCAGATACTTCTTCGAGCTTGCAAGAGGATCCTTATCAACCTTTCTGGCTCAGGTATTTCTAATCAGGCAGTACCAGTAGTCGAAAGTTCCTATCTAAAATTCCCTGTGTTCCTCCATTTGTTGATGCTGTCTTTTGCTGCAGAATTCTAAAATCCTCCTAACCTTCCTTCCGTTTATTAAAAGAACACTTGCTCATCTTTCTTTCCACTCTTAAGTTTGGAGCATTTTTCATGTTCTTTGTGGATTGGACATCACAAATAAAACACACTGGTAAGGCTGCTCTCTGCTTCAATCACATGCCAAGTCTTGTGCTATACATCCAATCTCTGAAAAGATATATATATATACATTTACCATAGTTCATTGTATCATCTTAAGCTTACACTTGCAGCTTCTGCCCCATAGAATCATATAGGTTGGAAGAGACCCTTGGGATCATCGAGTCCAACCATCAGCCCTACTCTACAAGTTCTCCCCTACACCAGATCCCTCAACACCACATCTAATCTCCTCTTAAACACAGTCAGGGATGGTGACTCCACCACCTCCCTGGGCAGCTGAGTTTCGTAGCCCTCCTCTGCACTCGCTCATGTATCTTAGTAACACAGGGATATACCAAAAATCCTGAAAGTTATGAAAATGCTGACACAGAAAGCAGCTGGAAGGAATATCGTCCTGTTTTGCACGTCTTCAAAAAGGTTGTGGTTTCTCTTTTTCACTGCTTTGGCAGGCACTCAGTGATTAAAAGGGTAATCCTTCCAGGACGGGTGAGTAAATGGAAACTCCAGCTGTGAGGGAAAAGAAAGAAGACCATGTTTGATATTGCTACAGACCGTCGAGCAAAAATCACAAAGCAATCTGGAGAGAGACAGAAGACTTCTGTTTCTTTTTCTGAAAAATGGAACGGTCGTTGACCCAATGTCCTTTATTGTTCCTTGAAATTTGGACAGCCAGCTTGAGATAACCGCAAACAAGAACCAAATTGTTCATCACAAATCTGCATAAAAACTTATTTTAGCTTTGCGTTATACACTGCTGACACAAATAATGGAGCTACTTTGGCTCCGAGGAACCGCAATCCTGTCGACCTTGGAGGAATGTGCTCGCTTTTATTCGAAATAAATGAAAACTGGATACAGAGGCTAGCAACAGGACCCTCTTTCAAATCAAGAAGGATTAAATAGATAAATCAGTATCTGAACTTCAGTTGCTCCGTGCTGCAAGGTGATGAACACCCCCTAAACAATGCTACTGTTAAAATGATTAAGAATTGAAGCCACAGGAGACCACCAGAGATTGAATGCTTCTGATGGAGATGCCATTAAAAAGATGATAAAAAGTTCAAATTTAAAACCACCTGTAATGCAAAATGCTAAAAGATATTGATTATGACCATCAAAATATATTCAATAATGATTGTTGCTTATAAAATATTTCCATAGTGTCTGTAATGTGGTTTTCAGTAATTAAATAGAAATACCATAAAATACCATACCTCCTCCTTCTTTCGGTATTCAAACTGGCCTCACATTACATATGGAGTGTTGCAAATTATTTAATCTGAAAACACATAGTGACTATGAAGGAAAGTGGCAATGGGGACTCAGGAACAGTGGATTCTGTTTCTCCAGTCCAGCAATGCTACTGGTCCTGTGCCCACAAGTAAATTACCAACCTTTTTCTGACCCAAAGTCTTCAATGAACACCTAACTCATTGTGATGTGAGCATTAGTAAAATTGCAGCTTCTGGAGAGCCTCAGCTGGAGCTAAACAACTGCAAAGTGTTGCATATTTTCTTTCATATATTTCTAAAATATGTGAATTATTTTACAGACATACCAGAGCTGGTTTGGTTTTTTGTTTTGTTTTGTTTTGGTTTTGTTTTTTCTGAGACTTCAAAGTGGGTGAGTGAAAGTAAGCGCTCATGTTTGGGCCCAAAAGGTCATAATATATCTCTCTGCATCCATATTTTCCTGAGCTGATCTCAGGTATCATTACTGCCAATAATCCTCTGGTAGGCTTATAAACTTACTGGGGGGAAAGAGAGAGCTGTGTTAGTTACAGTTTCAGATCTGTTTGTGCTGATTGTGTGGGACTGCCACGAAGGAGAAATGGGACTGTGCTGCTTAATGAGGCAGATAAGTCATTGGCAATTGCAATGATACTCTTCTAAATATCTGAACTATTAGTCACCAGTGAAAGCAAACTGGTGCCCTGATGGTCTGGACAAATCCCCTTACAGCTATGGGAAGATTAATGTTATTAAATCATTAATAACGGCGGAATCAATTTCTGCCCCTCCTCTCTGCTCAATCAGCAATATTAGAGCAGAGGATTGGGGCAGGGAGAAGCCAATAGCTGAAACTCGATTCCTTAAGGCATAATTTAATGTCTTCTCTCAAGGTAAAGTGAACACTCCCCAGGTGGAGCTCCACTAACCCCAGCTGTTTATTGACAGAGGGCAACACCCCCTCCTCGTCTCCCCAGCCTGTCCTTCCTGTGCTGCAAAAATGTCTCCATGACGGCAGTAAGCTGGTGACCCCGGAGCTGTGCGCACCTCTAACTCCTCTTGCTTGTTCCCTGAGCTACAGGCATTCGTGTAAGTAAAGCCACTTTAACTGGGCGCCCCACGGAGCTGATTCACCCTGTGCTGCTCTGCGGGTGGCTTTACTTTCAGGTGTTTTACCCCGTTTCTCTACTGCCTCAGGCTCGTTTCTATAAACCTTCGAGCGCGCTGAAGGTACCATACCCAGCACACCGCCGAGCAAGAGGTAGAGCGAAGAAAAACACTTGTGGCAGCGGTGGGATTCGAACCCACGCCCCCGAAGAGACTGGAGCCTTAATCCAGCGCCTTAGACCGCTCGGCCACGCTACCCGCACGCTTCGGTGTCCTATTAACATTTTCTTCTGTAATAAGGCAAACAACCTGGCAATAGTTAATTTGCTGGGGCAATATTCAAAGCCTTAATTTGGGTTCGGTCGGTCTTTTCATCACACGTTTGAGAGCAGGCAGCGAACACGCCCTGAGTCCTAATTCTCTGGTGCTGTTTCACCCAAAGGCTCTCCCCCACCTGTGGAAAAATGGTCCCAAACCAGCAGGTAGCTCTTTGTGCCTGCTTTGCAGCCCCTTCAGTAAGAGAGGAACGACTGGGAAAAGAAGTGAAAAATCAGGTTCTGCATCTTCACTTTAAAAAGTGTTAATTAGCCTCAAGCCTTGCTTGCTTGTAATTATCATGGTATTAGAATCCCTATCAGCTGACTCCTCTTTTGCTCCTTCTCCATCAACCTACTTCATTAGACATTCTCCTGATGTCTTCCCAAGTCTCCTCCAATCAGTCTTCAAGTTCAATCATCCTAAGCCAGAAATGAGGCTGATTGCAGATGTTGATTCCAACATCCTTCCTTGGTCACAAAAAGATGGCTTTTTTTTTTCTTTCCCTCCCCCCACTCCCCCCTGCTAAAGAGTAATTGAAAGCATCTGGGAATGATTGGAAACTGGAGCAGATGGCCTGCTGTCCTGGAACCCAGGCTGCCAGAAGGGGGAACCTGCTGCTCACCCTTGAGAGAGACCAAGGAGAAGGAACCCGGTGAGGCTACAGCAGCTACAAGTCGAAGGAAGGTGTCAGTCTTGAGGCCTGCGCTTTGTTTTCTTTTACTTTGATGCCACTTCAGCCGAGTTATGCTCCAGTTACAGACTTCCAGCTGAGAAAAAGAACACGTTTACGTAGCCATCCAGCACAGATCATTAAAAAAAATAAAATAGAAATCAGTATTAAGACAATGGTCAGATTAGTGAGGGGAGGAGGCGTGTCCTATTTGTTGCAGAGTGAGCTGGTGGCTTCTGCCTTGTCCCCCAACAGCCTTGCTGATAGATCTGCAGGTTAGCGCTCCTTAGCTTTAAAGTTCAATGACTATCGACCAAAGACCTCAGAAACTTATTTCAAAGCTGCTGCATTTTAAATTACTGCTTACGGGAGGAATGTTTGGGCTCATGCAGCTTTGAAACAATTTTGTGTTCAGTAATTTTCCTCTTCAGCTAAACCTCTCCTAACTGATTGCACTCTCAAAATTAACAGCGTATTTTTCAGACCAGTATCCGCTCCCAGAGAGAGAGGGTCTGATGTTTCTAATGAATCCCCAGGGATGGTACGCGGACAGGCTCCTGCTTGCACTTACTGCTGTAACAGCCAAGGCCAGCTCCCTTTGGAACGTACCACGCTGGAGGGTCAGAAGCAGAAAAGTGTAGAGGGGTCCCACCTGTGGGGAGGAGCAGACAGGACAGGTGACTCACCAACGGGGCATTCCATCCCATCTGCCCCACGCTCAGTATAAAAACTGAGGGATCAAAAGGTCAGCCCTCTTTCTTCAATAGCTGGAGTCTGAGCAGGACTCTGTCTATTCACCTGCCTTGATCCTGATCTGCATGTTCCTGACTCTGGATTGGGAATCGAGCTCCCATCCATATCTGAGTCCAGTCTGGGACTCTCCCAGATCGTCATCCTGGGAGCTTAGAATCACAGAATAATTGTCTAGGTTGGATGGTACCTTTTAGATCATTGAGTCCAACCATAAACCTAACACTGCCAAGTCCACCATTAAACAGTGTCCCTTGGCATCATGCCTACACTTCTTTCAAGAAACTCCAGGGATGGTACCTCAACCACTTCCCTGGGCAGCCCATTCCAACGCTTANGGCAGCCCATTCCAATGCTTAATAACCCTTTTAGTGTAAAAAAGTTTCTAAATATCTAGTCTGAACCTCCCCTGGTGCAACTTGAGGTGGTTTCCTCTTGTCCTATCCCCCTGTGACTTGAGAGAAGAGACTGCCCTCCCCCTTACACCCTCCTTTCAGGCAGTTGTAGGGAGTGAGAAGGTCTCCCCTCAGCCTCCTTTTCTCCAGGCTGAACAACCCCAGCTCCCTCAGCTGCTCCTCAGAAGACTTGTGCTCCAGACCCCTCACCAGCTTTGTTGCCCTGCTCTGGATGTGCTCCAGCACCTCGATGTCTTTCCTGTTGTAAACTTCATAATGTTGTGTAAATATTATATATATTTATTTTCCTTATAATATTAATATTTCATTAGTTTAGTTTCTTCTAAACCCGTAGTCTCTTTCCTTCTCTCCCCCACCTGCAGGGAGTGAGGCCAGAGAACATCCTTGCCGTGGCCTCTCGGTGCCCAGCCTGGCCCAAACCACCACAGGAACCAGCAATGCTAAAACCACATGGACGCAGGCTGATGCACCATGATTTGCGCATCCTGTCCTTCTATGACGTCAAGGTGCTACTGCACCACGAGAGCGATGGAGAACTCAGTATGGCGACAACCTATTTACTATGAGAATGGTGGACCACTGGAACAGGTTGGCCAGGGAGGTGGTTGAGGCCCCTTCCCTGGGGATATTCAAGGAGAGGCTAGATGAGGCCCTGGGCAACCTGGTCTAGTTGGGGATGTCCCGGCTGACCATGGGGAGGTCGGACTAGATGACCCTTGAGGTCCCTTCTGGCCTGGAGCATTGATTCTATGAAGTAGGGAGGTGATTGTCCCCCTGTACTCACCACTGGTGAGGCCACACCTCAAGNGTTGGACTCGATGATCCCAAGGGTCTCTTCCAACCTAAATGATTCTATGACCTCCAGGTGACATTGCTGAGGGGCAGCAGAGGAAGGGGCACTCCCCGCCGAGTCCCGGAGCGTTCCCGCCCTCCAGGGGCTGCCACCGCCCAACGAGCCCGCATGACGGCGCCGGGCCTACGTTGCCCGGCAGGCCGCAAGGGAAGTGACGTCGAGTCGTATCCGGGGAGCGCGCGGAGGTGCCCGGTGAGAAGCGCTTAGCCGTTTGCGGCGCTTGTGGTGGGTCGCGGCCTGGCCGAGAGTTCGGGAGACGGCGGCCGCGGCCTGAGCTAAGGCGCTTCTCTCCCCGCAGGTGTGGCCATGGCGGACTCGACGCAGAACGGGCCTATGCAAGGCGGAGCGGGCGGCGGAGCTGTGGTAAGGAGCTCCCGGACGCGGCGAGGGGAACAGGCCGCGGCGGCGGCCCGGCACAGGGCGAGATGTGAGGGTTCTGGGCCGGCTGCTCTGCTGCTCCTGTCCCGCTGGAGTAGCGATATGGGCCGGCTGCTCGCCTGGGCACCGGCAGGGGGAAGCGGTGCTTCTCCATTCGGGTTGAGAACGTGCTGCGTTACTGCGCCGCCACTCCTCGAAATAGCTCGATGGGGACGAATTCCGTGCGGCAGCAACTGTACGTCTGTGGTTCTGTCCTGCAAGTAAGTCAGTAGGTGATGCCGGGAAGACCCTTGCAGGTTACCCGGGTTAATTCCCGGTAATTTTCATAGAAGTGGTCTACGAACACAGAGGAGAACAGTCTTCAAAAACTGGTTCATGTTAAAAAAATATATATAAATTGGAGCTCTTCCAGGTGAAAGGAAGCTGGTCTTTTGATTCTTACCCATGTAATACCCAAAAGAAAAGTACGTTGTATTTCATTAGGGCCCTTCTGGTACAGGGATTATATCTGGTGTGAAGAGAGTTGTGGTAAAGGAGGGCTCAGCAACAGGAGAGGTGCTAAATTACAATTAAAAGCTTTTTTCCTGTTTTTTGAGGCCAGGAATATGTAGGCCAAAAGGATGCCGCTTTCCTTATGGTGCAGTTAAGACAACTTTACCTGACCCCATCCTTTTTTTCCCCTCTCTGTAAGAATTTGAGAGACATAGGCCCTGGTGTGTGAAGTGTATTCTAAAAGGAACCGTGAAGTAATGGATGCAAAAGCGAGTCAGGGCTAAAGACTTTGCATGATATGTTTTTGAAGCTGCCTGTTTTGTGAGGTTGGTTTATTTAGGAGAGCTACCTTCATGTAAGATCTTACCTCTCTGTTTCACTGTGGTGTTCAAAGGAGACTTGTGAGGCGCCCTAGCTATTTTTGATCTGGTTAGTAACTTGCATTAGTCAAGTTTCATACAGAACAGAAACATGCTCTTCGCTTCAAGCTATAATTTGTGTCTACTCAAAGTTGGAGAGTTGCAATTTAATATAGAAGGGAAGAATGTTCACTGTATTCAAGTTTTAAGATACCAACTTCTGTGGGGGTTGGGTTTTTCCTTTTCTTATGCAGCAATTTCTGATGGCTAACAAGTTGGATACAGCAATGTGGATTTCCCGCTTGTTCACAGTTTACTGCTCAGCTTTATTTGTCCTGCCCCTTCTAGGGTATGTATTATAATATTGTGCAATAGCTTTAAAATTTACGAAGGAACTATGCTCCCTTTTCATAGAGTTATTTTTCATGTAAGGGTTAGATTTCTATTATTCAGTTTACTTGGATGCTTTCTGTCAGACCAGTTTACAGATTTTTAGATTGGTTTAAAATACTTTTAGGAAAGTATGTCAGGCAGTTGTAGTAGGAAATGCATGATTAATGTGCAGCTATGCAATAATATATTGTATTGGTTTTCCTTTGACAGCTACATTGTCAGTGTTTCCAGGTTTTGACTTGTATTTTGGTGCTTATGTATGATAATGGAAATGCTTCGGGCATTGTGGGATTGTGATGCAATTCTCAAGGGGGGAAAACTTCTGAGCAGGGGCTTGGTTCATATGGTAACGCATCTCCTCTGATGATTTGCAGGTTGCATGAAGCAGCAAGCTTTTATCAGCGTGCCTTGCTGGCAAACGCTCTAACTAGTGCCCTCCGACTACACCAAAGGCTACCGCACTTTCAGCTGAGCAGGGCCTTTCTGGCCCAGGCTTTGCTGGAGGACAGCTGCCACTACCTGCTCTACTCCCTTATCTTTGTGAATTCCTACCCTGTTACAAGTATCCTTTACTTGTGTCACCCTGGTAATATTTTAAATATCTTCGAGACTTGATTCTTTTTATCACCTAGGACTTGAAAAACTAGTTTAAACTAGAATATGTTTGCTATTCATAGAACATACTCTATGTAAAATAGGAGAGGCTTATATTGATTGATCCATATTCAGGTTAATCACCTCTATAACTAGTGTGCTGCAGTCTCTGGCCACCTAGATTTTATTTTCCTGAGACTTGAGTTCAGAGGCTTTCATGACCAGCCTCAAGTGATACTTTGAGAAACTGGAAACTTTCATTTAGTACATTTACACTAGTACGTGGCTTATATATATATATGACTCCTCAGTGTAAGTAGGACGTATGTCATGTAGAGAGACAATTATTCAGTAGTACCTTTTTCAGAGAAGTTTTTAAAGAGGAAGAAGTCTGCAAAAGAAGACTTACTCGTGTGGCTTGTCAGAGTTGACATGTAAGAGCTGACTCTTCTCTGTGCCACTTTCTATGCATGCTTAAGATATTAAGAGTAGTATCTTACTCTTAATGTATCTGGTAGAGGAACGTCTGTATTCTTGTGCTCTAAAATCTGAATGGCTGGCACCTGCATGTTCTTTGGTAAAGAAAGGCATTTTGTGGTATCTCTTAATAAAAAAATATTATGGCTAAGTGTCTTTGATAGACTTTAAGTGGTAACCTCACGCGTGTCCTTCATGCAGAAAGTGCACTTTGGTAGAAACGGTGTATGTTGTACTCCTGCGTACCTGCAGACACACATTTTGAAGTGACTAAAAATGCATAGTGAAAAGGTGTAAGAAGCAAAGGAAGAGCTATAAATATGGCTGTTAGACATACACATATCTTGATCCTGTATAGGTTGTTCCAGCCAACTGCTTGCAAAGAGCCATCACACTATGGCTTGTACGTTAGCATAACATCACGGAGAAATAAAGCACTCGTTGCCTATGATTTTCCTTATTGCTTGCTTCAAGTGAGTATTTTTCCAGTTCTGCTGTTCTCTTTGCTTCATGCTGCCACGTATACAAAGAAGGTTCTTGATGTAAGTATGATATGATGTATGATATGACTAATACTGTTGCTATTCTTGGGGTTATAAACAGATTTGAGTTGCAGCTATGGTTTCTTTTAGCTATGCTAGAGGAGGTAGAGTGAAATTGTAGTATGGAATCTCCACACAGAATCTGAGAAGTCTCTTTTGGGGTTGGGTTCCCCCTGCCAACTTCTATGTTGGAGTTGACACTAATTCTTTTTCTTCAAATGTTGTTCATTGAAAGAAGCTAAATTGAAACTTAAGGTGCGTCTTTTCAAGCTAAGCCAAAGCCTGTGCCATTTAATCTTCTGTTTCAGTAGTAAAATAACAAACCACAGGATGTGTCTAGCAAGCAAAATACCTTCCAGTTGGACCTGCTGCTCAATGAACTGCCTTGTGCAGCTTAATGTAACTCCAGGCTTTGGTGTTCCTATCTGGGCTATCTTGCTGCTATAGGGACTTCCTCCTACTGGACAAAATAAGGTTTGTTAAACCTTAAATGGGTGGGTGAGGGAATTGCAGCATCTCGTGTTTTTAATTGAGCCCCATGTAATTGTGGAGTTCCAAGCTTCTGGTAGTTTCCTTGGGGTACCAATTTCAATACCTTTAAAGGATCTAGTGTTGAAATGCTGAAATGAGTTGTAAATAACTATTAGTGTTTTTACTTTGTGCTAGATAAGATAGGTGTAACTTGTATGTTTTCTGGCATTTTTTTCCCTTTTTTTTTTTTTCTTAAAGGCACGAAGTTCAAATAGCCTGCCCTTTCTAAGAAATCTTTTAGAGAAACTGAATGCTAATCAACAGAATATTCTAAAATTCATTGCTTGCAATGAAATTTTCCTGATGCCAGCTACAGTTTTTATGCTCTTCAGGTAAGAATTACCATAAATATTTTCAGAACAAAAAACTTCTACACAAGATTACTTTTTGCAATTGAGTTTTCTGTGGGTCACAGATTTCCATTTGTTTGGTTTTGGCTGACCAAGGCTTTAATTCAGAGCGAAACTTATGTCATTCCCAAACTTCTCAAGTTGGTGCATCATGACACCAAAAAGCATTCACTCTGATAAACGGAGCAGCAAAACTCTCTCCCTTTCCGTGGCATGGGTGACGTTGTTGGGTCAAGTAAAAATTTTTCAGGCCTGTAACTTGCATGATCCTACATTACTCAATAAGTTTAATTTTGGTCAGTGTAATGGCATATTAAATTCTTCAGCTTCAGTGAAAGTGAACTCTTATTTGTGACTATTGGATTCCAGAAATCTAAATGGCATGAAATTTCACTGTGCTAAAAGTGTGCAAGTAGGAGTAGGTTATGTCCTCTCCTGTGTTACTTCTGACCAGTGACCCCTGTCTCTTTTGATTCCATTTAGTTTTGCCTGCTGTGCAGTCTGTTGAAGTAGTTTTAGGGATCTTGACCATGTGCATGTTGGAATCCTACTGAAGTCGTATAGGCATAACGACCTGCCAGTCACCCAAGTTTGGGTCATCACCTTTTAATATTTAGAGGGGGAATAATGCCCTTTGTTCTATACAAGTCATAGCACAGTGAGAGCACTTGTCTTGAGTGGTCTCACAGGCAGCAGAAGAGAGGCTTTATCTTCTTGAAAGTTGACAGAATGCATAATTTGTCTTTATCTTTTGATGTGTCAGCTGAACACTTCAATGCTTCAGCTCTGAAGGACTCAGTTTCATTTAAGGCCATTTACCAAATGACAGATACAGTCTGTATCCGGTATCTGAAACTTTGAAGTGCTTTAAACTTTAGGAGAACTTGTTTTTCCTCTCTCTCTATCCCTATGGAGAATTTACTATGTGAAGTGTTGCGACTTGCTATGTCAGCTAGTAGATAGTGAAACATGTAAAAGATCATATATCTTATAAAACATTATGTAATGGTTAAATGCAGCTATTGTGAGAATTTGTTCTTAAATCTGTTCTAGCATATTGAGTAGCTTGTAAATGTTGTACAGGTGCAAGATTTCCTTTTTTAACCCTCCTGTAGCTCATTTTCCTTGTCACTTTATATATTTTCTTCTGGCTAAAGATATTGCTCATATTTGAAGGACCTTTAGTTACTGGAACTGTCATGTTCAATTTCAAATAGAGCTTTTAATATTATGCTAGATAAAGAAACTTCAGTCATCAAAATTAAACCTGTGGTATTTTTGTGTTTTGCTCTGTATGGTTTGCATACTGCCCTGTCACCATTTTACAGCACCGTCACGTGGAACAGCAGATTCAGTACAGTATCAAAACCTAATTTCAGTGTAACTGAAATAGTCAGGTAGGAGCATGGCATTAATATCACAGTACACCTGTAATAGTCTCCAGTGTGTTCTGAGAAGCTTCTAGGGAGATGGTCCCAGATACTCCAAGTGCTACAGTTAGAGCTGAAAAAGCTTGTTGTAACCGGACTGTTTACGTCAGCCACTGCCTGTGCTTGACCAGCAAGCTTTTCCTCAATACTGAACAGGCGTCCACCATCACTCCTGTGACTCTTTGCCCACCACCAGAAATGAGGCATGTAAAAAAACCTTGGTAAATATAAAATCATTACAAGAACAGCAGTTCTTCAATGGCTTCATTGAGCAGTTTTATGCTATAATGTAAGTTTCTGCTATCACAA
>VZTM01032202.1:256215-273314 GCA_013400555.1 Jacana jacana
TATGTGTGCATGTTCTTACATTCCCACTGCTGCTTCTGAATTGGGATGTAATGTCTTGTGTGTTTGTAAAATATTTTACAGGAAATTTTTGCCCTATAAAGTGCAAAAATCTATAACCCTTTCCTTCAAAATTTAACCCAAGAATAAGCACTGCAGCAATGGTCTCTAATCCGAGCAGAAATCCAGACCTAGTTCTTGCCACTTGAATTCTTAGCACTGTTCTAGACCCTTTTTCATATTATGTAGTATATTTGTCAAGTGGTGACATTAGACTCCGTTCAGTTCTTTGCACCACTGTGATCTAAAAACTAATTTGGTATCTAAGTTCTTCCCCCGTGCTGGGAATGGAAGGCAAGTAAATAGTTTTGTAGTCAGTCTAAGCAAAATGTGTTACTTCTGAGCAGTTTTTTGTGTGTTGAAGACTGCTCTTCCAGGTGCAGTCTACTGTTCCTTTAATTGTATGCTGCTATTAAATTAGAGGAAAGTCAGTTTAGACTCCTATGTAATGAAGATGCAAAGTCTTGAGATCCAACTCTATCAATGAATGATGAAGATTAAACAGATTAAGTGAATGAGGCTTCAGTTAAGTGGAGAGCTCAAAGTCCAAGGAAGTAGAGCTTATATGTGGATATGGAATTTCTTTTTAACTTTTTCTGTTAAGTCTTAAAAATCCATCAAGAGAAAGAATAGCTTTCATAAAGGGATTTGATTTGGCTGTTGGCATGTTCTTGACTTTGCCAGGAGTTGTTTGACAAACGAGGTCTAGATTTTATTTGTGGCCTGGTAAAACTCTGTGCCAAGAAAGATGGAATGATGGGGTAAGGATAACCTCCAAGCAAAGACGTAGAGCATCTGACCTGCAGTCTGCATCAGCTTTGATTTTTACTGTAGCTGTCTAAATGGTAACACTGAGTTTCCTCAATGCTGGCAAAACCATTCTGTCCTTGTGCCTGCTTCCTCACCACAGTTTGTGACCGTTTCTAGACTAATGATTAAATTAAAAACGTGCAACGCTGGTTGTGTCCTGATAGCATGAGATTTTTCTTGTTAAACTGTACGTTCATGCTGCTGTGCTGCCAACAGCTAGCTGTGATGCAGAGCCTGTAACAGAAATCTGTGGTAGTAGAGAAACTTTGCAGCTGATCATAAAATGCCTGCTAACCCCAAATGGGAAGCAGAGAACTTCTTGTCCTGCTGACAGGTTGCCTACCTAAGGTGGCAATTGTTTCCACAGTGATGCAAGTCGCTCCTTTTAGCATCTTAGCTTTCATAGGTTAAAGTGCTGTTGTGTAAATCCTGTGAGCAGACCTCCCCCTTGCTGTAGAAGTGATGCTACAGTGTAAGACTGGTCTGTTCTCACCTGTAGATAAATAAAGCATCAGGGCCCACTGGGTCTGCTGGAACGGCTGCCAGCTGGGATTTCTTGCACACAAAGTAATTCACTAGTGCATCCAGCCTTTCCTTTATTGACTCTTATTTAATTTTCTACTTTCACTGTCATTTTTGTGCTGTCAGTTCTATATTTTGCTCCTTTCTTTGGTGGATGTTGAAGGGGAAC
Organism: Jacana jacana; assembly: GCA_013400555.1. Taxonomy (NCBI): domain Eukaryota; kingdom Metazoa; phylum Chordata; class Aves; order Charadriiformes; family Jacanidae; genus Jacana; species Jacana jacana. The sequence continues at coordinate 257,774 of VZTM01032202.1, forward strand.
AATATCTGTTAATATTTTAAGGATTTTTGTTCTTTTTGGTTTGTTTTGTTTTTTTTTTTTGTACAGTTGAGCCACTACTTGTTCCAACCTTTTTTGAGCTGCTGGCTGTATCTGTGATAGTACTGTCCTAACAAGTAACGTAGCTGGTTATTTCGTACAGTCTGTGTTGGACCTTTTTATCATTAGGCCTGCTATTGCAACGTTTCCTGTACAGATTCCTTGTTAATTAATGCAGTACAGTTCTTGCCCATCTCACGAACAGGAACTGAGGCATGGAAGAAGAGACCACTTGCCTGAGGCGATATAAGAGCTCGGCCAGAGCAAAAGAGTTTGACAAGTGTCTGGGGGAACTGCGATGTGTTTCTGCGCTACACATGACTTCTTGGGCCTGCTTCCCAAATGATACTGACTGCTGCTTACGTAGTTTCAGAAAGCACTGTACCTTGTGGTGCTCAGATGAAGGGCAGCAAAGAGCATTGAGCTAGAACAGTACGCTCTCTTGAAGTGGTGTCAAAGATGGATTCCCATGTGCAAGAACTAGGTATGGCCCCTGGTATCAATCATCATCTTGCTGGTGAGGGAAGAGAACGCAACAAAGAGCACAAGCACTTACGTGCCAGATGTTAGTAGGATGTGCTGATCTGCTGTAACTATCTATAATTTTGAATTGCTGCAGTGCAGTCATTTGTGGTTAAACTATACCCTGAAAATGGCTAGTGTATCTGTACATTCATTGTGCTATAATTTTCTTAGAATCCCAGGAAGAGTCAGGCTTTGCTGTTTCAAATTGCCTTTTATGGCAGAACCTTAAGCAATCCTTTATTTCACTATAATATGGGTTATCAGTATGGATAACGTAATTGAGTTTCATCTTAAATATGGATTGAAACATCTTTTTTCATAAAATGTCAGCATTACATATTAACTTTTCTGCAGGAGCTAGCTGTGTGGTGATAGCAGATATTGTGCAGGTAAGGGGGCTTCATTGCTTGGTTCTGTGCCATCCAGATGGTACAAACTTCTAAAATGAATTGAAAAATTCATCTTTTGCTTGTATTCAAGGACTGAGGCACAAAATGCTAATGTAAGGGCTCAGAGGGGAAATATAGTTCCCCTGCATATTTGAGAAAATGTGAAGCCCTTTCAAGAAAATCTAATAAACATAATAATCACAGGCTGCTGACACTAAGGAAAAAGCACCTCATTCGCTCTTTCTTTTATGCAGCGATTTACTGGTCCCTACTGATTTTCAAATTGGATCACTGCAGTAAATTATCCATGCCAGTACCTGTGAAAGAAAGCACTGGGATCCATATTTGTTTAGTGCTGTGCTTAAATCAGCAAGAATGATAAATTTGATGGTATGAAATTGGAAATATCAAGGGCTTTTCTCAGCGAAGGAGCAAGTATCTCCATTTGTAATTTATTGTGACCCTTTTTCACTGTATGTGCTTTGTATGTCAAATATTTATTTTGAAACAAATTAAATTGTTTTCTGTATTGATACAGCTTTGGTTTTGTTGATGTTCTTGAAATCAAATTGTATAGGGTTTTCTTTTTTTTCTGGATTAAAAATATTACCAATGTTGTGTTGCAAAACTGCTCTTGTGCTTAAGTTCAAATCTCCGAGTTTGAGTTACTGACCAACAGCTTTTCATGGTAAATGTGCTGGGTGTGTGCTGGGTGTTGGGGGGGGGTTGGGTGTTTAGAGTAGTGCAGAACACGGTGAGCTACTGCAGCTTCTCACTTGCGTTTTCTAGAGAAAAAGGAAAAATCAAACTGTCTGTCAAAAGCAAAAAAAGCTGATCCCTGCAAGTCATTGGAGCTATTCTGCTTTACACCTGGCATAGGTAACACCAAGTCCTGTGAAGAAAAAAAATACCCATGTGCTCAGTTTACTACCATTTGTTACTGGTATGACATCCCACTACCTAAATATGTGACGCCACTGAACCGAAAAGGGAGTTGTAGTTAGCACCTCACTACCTGGAACTCGTTTAACCCCTAGTGAGCAAAACCAGAAACTAGTGTTGTTAATTAATAATATGGCCTGGTGTTATCCCCCTCCTGTGGGCTAGGTTAGCTCATTTGGGAGGGCACGTTAAATAGCTGACTTCTCTTTAACCTTCCTGCTAGCTGTATGGGCTTTATGCTACCACAGCTGGCTACCACCAATACAGCTGTGGTTTTGTGGAAGCAATGGTGTGGCTTGTGTTCTAAGGAGCCGTGAAGGACCATGCTCTTAAAGCAATGGTTGATTTCAGTTCATCTCCTGTTATCCTGATTTCTGTGTGCCTGACCACGATATCTTGCCTGTGAGGTGTTGCCTGGGTGAGGAAACTGGTTTCCTTGAGAACAAGCACAGATCACGGTGTGTTCGTTTGGGGTGTGTGTGTTCCTGTGAATGTTCACTCAGGTGCCTTTGCCAACGTGAAGGGTGAGCTCATGTTGGGTGAAGATGGTGTATATCACTTGCTTGAGGCATTTCACAGGAAAACTAAGCTGAAAATCAGAAAATAAAATGGTGCAGGGCAAGATTATCTGCAAGACTTAAAGCGATGTCAACTGTGGTTTTCACAAAGGCAGAAATGTAAGAGGAGGGGGAGGAGAACTGGGGAGAAAAATAGCACAGCAGAGTTCAGCTCCGTGACAAAAAGAGGTATGGAAATCCTACTGCGTGCTCTTCTGCTTTCACACACCCCAACTCACCTTTCAGGGTTTGATGCCATGGGTGTCCTCTGGGCAGGGCTTAAGTTTTCTAGCTGTGAATGATTTCTAATTTAATCTCTATTAAAGTACTGTTGGAATAACATGTTCAGATGCTGCCACACTGTACAAGAGCTGACAGGCTGATCTTGGTGTTTTTTAAATGGAAAACAGCTGCAGTGGGATTATGTGTTCTTGTCCATTATGTTGGAAGCTCCTGTAGTGAAAAAGTAGAGAGAGAAACACTGGTCTATATTGCTTACTGGGCTTCTTGGCTTTTCCTTTTTTTAAGCTTTTCTCTTTCCATGTTGCTTTGCTACATGTTTATGTTGGCAGTCTAGGGGAAGATACATGTGCCAAGGGCATGGGGTTTTGTCCTCGTGTGTGTTTGCTTCTGTGTGTGAAGACACACATAGAACATGATGCTTCTAGTGTTGCTTTTTAGCATTTTTGGATCTAATTTTTTTAACCTAGAAAATACGACCTCAAAGTGGTGTTTTGAGGTGGCAGATGTTTGTCTATTGCAATCCCGTTAACTATTCTGCTATGGCAACTTCAGGCAGGGTCTGACTAGAGCACAACAAAAACCATTGTGCATCCATTCAGTGATACAGTTTGTCAAAGCCATTTTCAGCTTTTTTTTTTTTTTGTAGTGGCAGAAGGAAATGTGAAGTCAACTCTGAATTCTTATGTGTCCACTGGCATTTTATCACTTGTATGACTATAATCCGGAGAAATACTGAAACTGTAGAAACTGAAGTTACAGCATGGAGTATTAATTCAGGCTGCATTTGGGTATCCCATGGCTCTCTTCACATTTTTAATTATCTCATATTTTTTAACATGGCTCTGGGGTGGAGGTAAGCAAGACATTAGTTTCCATCAATGTATAAGTGCAGCGGAGTTATATATGTATAATTAGAGCAGAAGAGAAATGACTAAATAAACCACTGAATATCTTGGGGTTTTTTGCCATTTGGCTGCGTTGTACGCTTTGCCCTTGCTGATCAAAAAAGCTTTTTTCTGCCAACCTTCTCTCTTTGCAGTGTTACATGTTTGTAAGGGGTACAGTTTTTTTAAAAAATTCTTGGCACTGCACAGGTGCTTCCAATCTTCTGCCTTTACACACTTGTAAAGGACTAGCCAAGCTTATTTTACGTCCTTGTAATAATTACTTATTCTCTTCTTACAAGCGAAAGAACCGAGCTGCTTTTAAGATGGTCCTTGATTTGTCCAAGTAAGAGATTATAGGACAGCTGGAGCAGCAAGAGACTAGACCTGATGATACAGGAATCTTCTCCCAGTCCTGCCTGCCTGTGCACCTCTGCATATTGCCGTAGAGAAGGAGTAGTGGCTTCAATATAGTATGCATTATGTACCTAGTATTGTTTTTAAGAATTTTAAACTAGCTTTCTGCTGTAGGATGGAGGGAAGTGCTGCTAATGATAAGAGTTCTTTTTCCTTACTCAAAGGCTGGAAATTTTATTTGATGAAATAATTTGGTCATTTGAAATAAAATGGATTGATTTTTTCCATGTGCTAATTTTATTCCAAACCACTGACCTCTAGTGGCTGGTTTGCATCCATGAAGCAAAACATTCCAGTAATCTGATGCGCTGCTCATGTCTATTGGCTACAGGACAAGTCTTTTCACGTTTCTCAGAATAATGTCTCTTCAGGATATATTGTACTCTGGCTTTGCAAGTGTCTGTCTTGTGCGCTGGAAAAGAAATCAAAAGACAACCAGATTGATCTATGGTTGCTTTAAAGAAGTAACTGCTCACAAGCCCAGATGTTTGTTGTGATTGTTGGGAAGCCAAAAGACCCTGTGATCCGTAACAGCATCCCATAATAAAGATCTTAAAAATACTTATTGTCAAATCCTTGCAGTCATAAAGCACAGCAATTGTGTTAGCAGAATTGTGATGCTTTTTTGCTTAGGATGTTGCTGCTTTACACTTGATGTCTTTCCTACAGGTGTGGGTGTGGGATTATTGATCCAGGTAGAGTTAATGTTTTCATATTTTTTCTGCATAACCACAAAGTGCACGTTTCTGGATAAAAGCTCTATGAATTTTTCCCTTTTCCCTAATTTGTAGCTGTGTATGTCCCAGTGTAGCTCCCACTGATTATTGTTGAGGTAGGCAAAGTCTCCCCAGTAGGAGACCAAATTCTTTAAAAGTGTAATGCCTCTGTTTAGAGGTAGCTAAAAGGAGTGCTGGCACGGGCATGGTGAATCGCAGCCATGTTGGGGAGGGTTGGGTTTTTTTAAGTGAATTCCCTGATTGTTCTCATTTACCATGAAACCAAACTGGAACATCTGCTTTGGGCTTTCTCCTAATGAGCTCTAGTCCCTGTTGGGGTTATACAGCTTGACCACGGTGGGGGCTGCATAGCTGCCAAGTTGTCCCGTGTGTAGCAAATGCACATGGCAATGGAGAGCCTCCAAACCATGGAGAAAACACGTGTTGCCCTGAAGTTGTCTGAGCACTAAATAAAGGGCCAAATTATATCTCTGTCTCCATATCTGCTGTCAATCTCCAGCCCCTAAAGTTTATTCCATCTCTCTCCCACCAGGATGTTCCTTCCCTTCTTTACCTGGCCTGTCTCCTGTTTCCCCAGCTCTATCCCCTTTTTCCCCAGCTTTATCCTACTCCCCTTTCAACCAATTCTGCAGTATGGATGTCAGCTCACCCTCCCAAAAGATCTGCCCTGTGTCACCTGGGTTCCTGAGGAAAGGATGTGGCTGCCAGCCTGTGCTGGGAGAGGACTGCAAGGTGCTCCAGCTGCAGCAGGAGGTCACTGGCTGCCAGGCTCCTGCTAGGGTCAAAAGGAGCTGCCTGCAGTTCAAGAAACTGAACGTGACTCCATTGGTGTTCAGGTGATCGAACTGCATGTGAATAACTGAAAAGCCTTATCCACCTGCTGGAAATGAAAGCTACCTACTTCTAGTAGGGAGGTGATTGTCCCCCTGTACTCAGCACTGGTTAGGCCACACCTTGAGTATTGTGTCCAGTTCTGGGCACCTCAGCACAAGAGAGATATCGAGGTGCTGGAGCGAGTACAGAGGAGGGCAACAAAGCTGGTGAGAGGACTGGAAAACAAGGCTTATGAGGATCGATTGAGGGAGTTGGGGTTGTTTAGTCTGAGGAAGAGGAGGCTGAGGGGAGACCTCATCACTCTCTACAACTGCTTGAAAGGGCACTGTAGAGATATTGGTGCTGGTCTCTTCTCACGGGCAATGAGCGACAGGACAAGAGGGAATGGCTGCAAGCTGCAGCAGGGTAGGGTTAGGCTAGACATTAGGAAAAAATTTTTCACGGAGAGAGTGGTCAGTCAGTGGAATCAGCTGCCCAGGGAGGTGGTGGAGTCACCCTCCCTGACTGTGTTTAAGAGCAGATTAGATGTGGTGTTGAGAGATCTAGTGTAGGGGGGAACTTGTAGAGTAGGGCTGATGGTTGGACTTGATGATCCCAGGGGTCTCTTCCAACCTAAATGATTCTATGATTCTATGATTCTATGATTCTAGTTTATGTCGACCTTTAACTTTACAGACCGATGTGACTCTGTGAAGTGGCGTTACACAGACTTCTGTAGAGTCACTGTTTTGCACTTCAGAAGAGTCATTCCCCTCATGCACCTGTCTGCCACGAAATATTTCCTCTTTTTCTGTTAATTGAAATATTTTACCTGAAAAACTTAAAAGGCTGTTTTGGATCACTGAACACTTTATATATTCATACCTTTTTAATTTTTTCCCCAACTATCGGTATGTATTTGCTTGGTGTTAACAATGTCTGTGCAAGACCATAGAAGGTACAAAAATCAAAAGAGTCTTTTCCTTTTCAAAGCCTTGCTATGTTGAATGAAAGACACACGGGGAAGGATGTTATGGGAATCCTGAAAAAGAATTTAAACTACATTAAGTCACTGCCTCAGCTCCTACTGCTGATGTGGGGACACTGCAAGTCTCCCCCACTCTATGAACTTGAAATCTTAAATTTCAGATTAAAAAAATATTAAAAATAGCTTTGTATTACATTTTTCATATGAGGTACACAAATCCTTCACTATATATTAGCCTTTAGATGTCACGGATTTCTTGCTGGATAGTAACATTGGAGAATTTCATCACAATGTACTGCTGTAGATTGAGTAATCAATTAAACCTTAGGATGCAATTCCAACTATATTGAACAAAAATGTTACCACTTGATGAGAAACAAGATCTCGCCTATTTGCTCTGGCTATATGTAGTAGTCTTTGCCTTGGGCAAAGGTTATTTAGTACAGTTTGAATGTGCTGAAATACATATAGAGTTCTCCATCGTTTAGGGTGTTTTTCCATTAATTGCTAGTGACTGATAACTAATAGTTGTGATGCTGATAAGTAAGATTTGAGATTCTTGTCTTGGGATGCTGCAGCTACATGCCATGAGGCATGGCAACTCATTATCAATTGTTTTACATACTTGGTTATCTCACACTGAATAGGCTGTTACTGATGCTCTTTTGCTTGTTCTTTGTCTCCTTCCTCCGGTTTCGATATTTATCAATAGTAAGGCTCATGCAGAGCCCTTCATCATATAAATCCTGGTTGACTGCCACACTGGTGGTATCCATTAATCTGTCTACGCTGTTCTAGCTTTATTATTCTCCTTCCTGTTTCACATTTACCACAGCAAAACCACACAAGGCAAATTCAGTTATTTAGCTGGCTAAAAGAATATGAAGTAGTCTAGTAATTCCATTTGGTTTTGAATAGGAAATGATAAACGTAAAGAAAATATTTTTAGAAGTAATGCAAGAGTTAGCATTTCTTCTAGAACACAGCAGAGACTCTTCAGGAGATACAGATGTTTCAACAATTCCTATATTCTTTCCAATATGTTTATGTTGAAAGGAAAAGAAAGGGAACTCTTTAAGTTTCCTTTTTATTTTTTCTAATGTTAGGCTCTTGCCAAAATAACAAGCAGCCAACAAAACACACACCAGCTGCATGTTAGACCCCAACCAAAATTGGTGGACTGACTCCACCTTTACTACTGTACAACTTGCCGTTGAGTATTTAACTCTGTTGCTGTACATCTGGTACTTAATGATACAGCATCTGTTGCAATGCTCCTCATTCACCTGGTGGGCCTGCAATTAGGCTATTGGGAAGACGGGTGCTAATTATTTTATGCAAGTATTTTACTTCAATCTGCCTCCACTGGGTTTCTATGAAAACTTGTGTTGGCAACGCTATTCGCTACCTGGCTGGTAGAGAAGTTAAGTGCCAGCAAACCTTGTTCAAAATCTAATCGGGTGTGTTAAAGACAGGCACTGTAATAATTCTCCTCAGTGATCAAATGCTTTGTGGATTATGAGCTACGTTAATTACCCCAATTCCCCGCCAAGCTGACTTCAGGTGAGGTCCCACGTTCCCCACAGCATGCAAACGAAGGCAAGGAAGCGGGAGACCGTTTGTCAGTCATCAAATATCAATGCTATCCTGGAAAAAAAGCCCATAAAATTGGCAAATCGTTTATATACGTGTGTAAAAAAGGACTAATTACACGCATGGTGCTGATGCAGGCTGTAGGTGTGATGGCAGGGCCTCAATGGGCAGGAGGGGACATCACAACCCTCTGAACGCAGGACTGCCCTGAGAAACAGGGGTTTTAGGTAGATTTATCAGCTCAGCCCTGACGCGGGAAGCACATTTTAGGGGGGTAATGAGGGTAGGGAAGAGCATTTCCACACAAAATATCATCCCAACATAGTTGGGGACAAGCGTGTTAATGCCATTACTGAGGTGAGGCGAGGCGAGGCGACGCGCGGCTCTGCGCAGACGCGGATGCGTCAGCGGCGGCTCTTGAGGCGCCGCGCCGGNCGCCGCTCCCCCGCGCCTGCCACGGTGAGTCCCTCAGGGCCCGGCCCTGCCGGGAACCCCCCTTCCCGGTCGAGCCGGTAATGGAGCTGCGATCCTGGCGTGAGGAGAAGCGGGGTTGCCTTCCCGGGGGTGTTTTCGCACGGCCCTCGGGGGCCTCCGGCCCTGTCAGCCCTGGGATTACGTAAAACGATACGTCATGCCCGTGTTGGGGTTGAAGTTTGTGATTCTGCAGAATGCGGTGGAATCTCGGGGGGAGCTGGGTTGGGCTGAGCCGGTGAGCCCTGGCTTTTCCTTCAGGCCGCTGTTATCGTGACATGCAAATTCTGACCATTTCCCCTCCCTCAACATGTAATCACTTACTTGAATTGTCGCAAATACGCTTTTCTTTAATGGTTTATTGCCTTTATGGATTAGTAGGAAAAAACATCTTCTAAACATCCCGATGAAGGTTCCCTTTTTCACCTGCCCCAGTATGGCCAAAGCTCGGGAAGCGGCGCTGCTGGTCCTGTGCCCTGTCTTTGTTGTGCTCTCCTTGAGCTGTGATCGGGGTCTTCGCTGAGCTCCCTTGGGTTGGTTTGTCTGGGCTTTTGTGCCATTAGCAACAGCTCATAGTCAGTAAGAGCTTCCCTGACTTTTTGTTTTGGCGAAATTGTTCTTCTGTGAGGCTCACATGCCGACGTGCAGATGCCTCTGTGCTGTAGAGGACTAAAATAAAAGCTGTTGAGGCTTTTATGGAATAATCAGTTTTATGAAATATAATTTCTTGGGGGGTGCATTATTCATATATGATTACTTGTACTTTGCATGACTTGATTTACCAGCACTGCTTAATTATATCTTTTTTTTTAAATGTATTTATTCTTTAAATCACTGCTTTGCAAAGCAGCCAGTTTGCCTGGAGGAGTTCTGTAGGCTTTACATAAATGTTTGTGCTGCCTAAAAGAAGCTGGTTGGTCATACAGGTTGGACTGTACTGCAAGCAACTCTACTTCTGGCTAGTCTATTGAAATTGAAGATTTCCCAGGGCGATTTCTCAGTAGCCTTTTTACCTATTAATCTTGTAGCTTGTCTGATGTAAATGTTGTAAAATTTTAAGGTTCTTCTTTATAAAATGTTTTATATAATGTTGCATTTTCAACATGTTGCTTTTAATGAGTAATGCACCCAGTTAATTTTTTCTTAATTGGCGAGCTGTGGTTTGTACAGAGAGCATACATGGAGTGAAGTGGCAACACTGATAATTGTGGTTTGGATTTGTTCTTTTATGAATACCTGTTTTTTAAAGATTTTGAAGTAGTATAGCTAGAATGGGACTTAATGTATCAGTAAACCAGTCTTATCAAATAATGCTTTCTTTTTCTTTTTTTTTCTTTTTGTTTTTTTTTCTTTACCCTCTTAAGATTATCTAGAGGTCTTTGGAAAAAGTGCATACTGATTGTATGGGGGAAAAACTCTAACGTTAGAAGGAAATTTAGAAGTGGATGTTTAAACAGATCAGTGAAAGTGCTGGGTACTCCCATTTGTAATTCCTAAAGATGGGTAAAATAAGCATAGGTCAGTACTTAAAAGCTAACTTCCCATAACTTCCTGGTATAGCTGGACTGCTTTCCCTTCTTTTTTCTTCCAAAATGGTTGTCTGAATTTGTCCTTTTTCCATTTTTTTTTCCTTCCCCCTGTTAGGATGGCAAGCTTCAATGAAAAGTGGGAGTCTGTCTTACGTTCTACCATGCAATCGTCTGCCTGTGCAGTTGATGAGTCAAGTGAGAGTTTATACCTCCAATGGTCAGAAAAAAGATCCTGGATCACAAGACACAAATAGATCAGCCCCTCAAGAAACCTTGAATAAAGCTGGAACAGGTAGTACTAAGCTAAATAAAGAGCACTTAGACAAGTGCAAAATCTTTACCCATTTAACAATTGATAGCTTTTTTTTTTCCAATTGTGTGGCATTACAGTTGCAGAATTCTTAGTCTGTGTAGGTTGTGGGCATCTGTATGTGAATTCTGTATGCATAAGCAGGAAGGAATGCTGAAAATTATTTCTTTGTCATTCCGGTATTTAAGGGATTTAAGTTTAATCAAATTTAAAGTGGTGATGATAAAATGTGGATGTCAGAAGGGATTAGGTAACATTAGTAGCGTGAGAAATTGAATGTATTACTTTTCTTTTACTACTTTGTTTGCTTATTTGAATTCTTTTTGTAGTATTTCAGTTTTGTTGTGTGAAATGAACTGGTGATAAAGATGGAATGAGTGAATACTGAGCACTGTGACTTCTCCAGCTCCAGGTCAGGCTGTAGATGACTGGGAAAGAAGAGCTTTCTAATCTGATAGTTGTCAGAACTGCAGCATTCACATTAAAGGCTTGATACCTGACCCTCCTTACTGTTCAATCTGATTGTCAGTCTTGTGCTACTTTGGTGCCTGTGAAATTCAGAACTGCACTTGCTCCATCATAGTGTCTTCCATTTTTTTTCTGCTTATTAAGGGTAGGACTGCACAGATACATGTTTGGAAGACTACTGTGCTTGAGAGATACAAATGCATTTTAAAATTAAAGCTCTCTTTTTGTGTGTCTAAAACTAATTGCTCTGCTAAAGTAAATTTTCTTCTCTTTATTGTCAGACTAGCAGGTATTCATTCTTTCTCTAGTAATTTGTAAATTCCTGAGGCTTGTACTGGTCTGTAGGCAGCTGAAAGTATTAAGTAATCGATGCTTGGAAGTACAGAAGTGGATCTTAAATGTTGTTTTAAGTGTAACAATTAAATACTGTTTCTTAAGTCTGTGATTGGATTTTAGAAGAGGATAATAAGACTGTGTATATTTCTTGGAAACACTTGAGCTGAAGATGGTTGCCAGAGGGCGAGAGTCTTGCAGAGAAATGTCTCCCTGAACACAGTGAAAGACTGTAGAGCCAGTTGTAGTTGTTGGTATTTTCTGAGTTCTTAATGTACAGTTACTGGTGTTGAAAATCAGGTGTGAAGACAGTCTAGCACTATTGCTTTCATGATTGCCTTAAGTTTATGTAATTGTTGACTGTCATGAAAAGGGATGTTCCCACCTTTTTCCATGCTCATCTGAATACTCCTCTTGTGCTGGCATTAATGACATTTAGGCCCGTTTTGCGAAAAAAGTAATCGCCTTCTCGTTTTGCAGAGCTAGGGCTCAGATTGGTCACTAAGCTGATCTGCTCTCTGTCTCCGAAATGGCTGGAGGGGAGATGCTGCCCTTTGTGGCAGTGTGGCCTTGAGTCACCGTGAGCGCTGAGCTGTGCCACACGGGTACTGTTGGGAGACATAACCTGTTGAGAGTGCGGGGCTGACGTATGCCAGGGTACGTGAAACTGCAGCCTAGTGATACTGTGTGTAGATGAACAATAGCTTTAAAGTTTTATTTTGGGGATGCTTATCACTTATAAGCACACTTCTTACAGGGGATGTTTTCTGGAGCCTAGTGGTTAGAATGTTCCTATGTGTTATGGTCGGATTACTACTGTTTATTTAAAAAGCATATTTTGATAGAGATCTGAAAAGGAAATATTAGTTGTAAAGATTCCCATACCTTTCCAGGAACTTAAATATTTAGCAAATAATGGATCTATTTTGGACCTCCATTTCTTAGTAAGCTTGGGAAATGCTTTTCCTGTGAATGTGATATTGAAAACATAATTGTGGTCATCTGGAAGGTTCTATCACAGCAACCTCTGCTTGTCTGTAATTGTGAATTGAAGTATTCCTTTCTCTGCCCCCCTCTCACTAATGCACTGTGATTTTGTCCATTCTCTAGGCTGGGGTAGTAAACTTTAAAAAGGCACCCAATGTGGTCTGTGTACATAGCTATAAATCTTGACATTTTTGTGCCTTTTTTTCCCCTTCTGAAATCTTATGACCAAATCTTTTGTTAAATAGTTCTGGTGATATTTCTTTTAACGACGTAAACGATTGTATTCAGAGCTTCTGGAAAAAAGCCATTAAGTTTTTGCTAAACAATCTTAGCTGAGGGTTTTTATTGTGTGTACTGATAGCTTGGCTGCCTGCTGTTTTAAACCAGGTAAGAAAATAAAAGAAAGTAACAGCAAAGGTTGTTTTGCTTTTTGTTTTCAAGCCAAACAACTGATAGGGGTGACTGGTTTAGGAATGTTAGTTATTTATGGTCCAGCCTTTTTTGTTGTGTGATGAAGTCAATTTCATAAACTTAAAAGTGTACAAGGAAGTATGCTTGGATTGTTATTAGTCTTAATCCTTAATTGCTGTTAGGACAATAACTAATTGCTTGATGGAAAGATAATTACATAGTCCAAGCTTCAAGAATATCTGAGCTTCGAGTAATCTGAGTAGCATGTTAAGCTAGGACAGTCTCACTAATTAACACAAACTTACTTGAAAAATCTTCAGTTTTTAAAAAATCTGTTACTTTCAATGAGGTTGGTTTTAATTCTGTTAATGGCTGTGGATGTGTGGCAAACCTCCAGATTTAGAGTGTTAGGACACAAAACAATGGGTGTGTTGGTTCCGTGTGTTAGTCAAAGTTTTTGATTTTTATTTTAAAAACCTGCTAAAATACTTTGTTTTCACTTTAGCTTCAGCTTGTGCCAAAAGAGTTGTGGACTTTAGTTTAAGTATTCTATATTTTAAGTAGCTAGTCATTTTGTAAATGAAAAAGCTTTGGTCCCTTTAAATTGAATTACAGCTTCTGTGTTCTGTGAGCCTCGGGTGATCAGCAGGCATAAACTGTAGAGAATTCATTATAGTTACTAACATAATAATCTAAACTTTTGCATAAAACTGGCCCCAAACTGTAAGTATGCTGCTAAAAAAATCAGGATACTTTCTGAATTACGTTGTGAATTGGTAGTCTTCTGCAAGCTGCTAGGATTTTATTGATCAATGCTATATTAAATGTCTTTTTTTTTTGTTTGGGTTTTTTTGTTTGTTTGTTTGTTTGTTTCTTGTTCTTTTTTACTATCGTGATTTTTTTTTTTTTAAGAGTTTTAAGTCTTGGCAATCTAGCGAAAATGGTTTTTATCTGTCAGGGTGGAATGCAATATTAAGATATATTCTTGTTTTGTTACATCAACAAACTACTAAAAAGAAACATAGATACTTCCATATTTTCAGTGAGCTCTGTTTTTATTTTACAGGACAAGATACGAGCAATGCAGGACAAAAGCAGTCTTTCATTAAAGAGCCAATCCAAGTAAAAGGTAAAGAAATACTTCTTGTATTGGAACTTTACTGCTGTCTGCTGGTAGTCCAAAAAGATAAGTGTAATGAAGCTGTGGTTCCTCTGTTAATTGTGTAACAAGTTGTGTGAATAACATTTCAAAACACACGTGCATGTCAGCTTTGTTGCTCAGTTGTTTGGAAATGACTTCTAAAAAATAAATATAGAGATTATTCTGTTGATCACTTACTCTTCTATGTCTGTTTCTGATTTAAGCTGATGAGTTTGTCAGGAAAAGGCTAATGTGTTTTCTCATCTGTTATTACAGTCTATCTTCCTTGCATGTTTTTGGGCATGTCCATTCACCATCTCAGGCTTAATGTGACTAAGCTGAATGGTTCATCTTCCTGTTTCTTGTTCCAGGTCTTACTCTGTTCCTTCTTATTGCTGAGTTAATCTAATCAATGTTGCTTCTAAATATATTTTGACCACATGAACTGCCTAATCCGAGTCCTGTAATGGTCCCATTTGTGCCTGTAGTAAATACATGCTTTTGTCTTTAGTTATTATGTTGCTTAAAAACATAAGTAGATAAAATGAGAGCAAAATGTTATTTCCTGTTTTTAATTTATCATTACTTGATTTCACTCCACTCTGATAGTTAATTGGGTTATCAAACATTGGAACAGGCTGCCCAGGGAAGTGGTGGAATCACCATCTCTGGAGGTGTTGAAAAGACGTGTAGATGTGGTGCTGAGGGATGTGGTTTAGTGGTGGTTTTGTCAGTGCTAGGTTGATGGTTGGACTCTGTCTTAAAGGGCCCTTCCAACCCAGGTGTTTCTGTGATTCCTCTGTCTTCACAGTAAGTTTTCTTTCTCACTGACAAGATTGTTTTCCAGATTTCCATTGAGAGGTATGATGATACGACACTAGATTGAATTGCCTTTTGGAGCTTCTGCTGAGTGACTTAACTTGCTTTTATCAATTTTTCTTTTTAAGTGAAAGCTGTCCTTAAAAAAAGAGAGTATGGACCAAAATATACCCAGAATAACTTCATCACTGGAGTCAGAGCAATAAATGAGTTTTGTCTTAAATCCAGGTAGGATGGGTTTGAGTTGAAATGTAAATTGTGAATATTTATTCATATGTGTTTTGAAAGTAATTGTGATTGTAGGGTGATTTTGCACAGCAAAACACTTGTGTGGTATAACTTCAGCCACTTAAGATTATATATTCTTGTTAGTGTTACAGTGGATTACCTCACTTCCGTAGTGACTTCTTAATGTAATTTATTTGTACTTAAATGACCATAAATCTGGGTGGGGGAGTCCACCTCTAGAACATCTAGTCTTAGGGGGGAATGGCAATTAAGTCTTGTTTCAGCGTTTTGGGGTCACGATGGTTTGACGTGAACATCTCTAAAAAAGATCAGTGGAAACTTCATGTTACACGAGGTCTGTAATTTGGAATAAAATATAATCTGGTTCATTGTAGCCTAGCTATTGTTGCTTGATTCATATTTACTGCCTTTCACGGTGTGCCATGCCTTGCCAGCAGGTCTTACTGAGCATCGCTGTAACTGAGGTGTCATTCGGGTTCCATGCGTGTTTTGTGTGTGACCCCAAACTTAGCAGCTTTGTTTGTAACCTTTTATGCTGTCAGTGTTCCTCTCCAGTTTTTACACATAGTGTGTAAAAACTATGGTGAAAAACTAGTGGTTTTCTTTGGTGAAAAACAGTGGCCTTGGTCTTTGGTGAAAAACCAGTGGCAAACTGTGCTTAGTCTTCTATTTTTTTTA
>VZTM01032203.1:1228-11879 GCA_013400555.1 Jacana jacana
GTAAAATAAATAATACTGCTGGGCCACCATCTGATGTTAGAACTGGTCAAAACTGCTCTGAGGGTGAGATTCACGGAGGTGGTGTCCAACCTACACTTGGTGGTACTGGGGAAGGTACAGTCAGGCTAGGTAAGGAATATCAGTTTTAAAACCAAAGCAAATAGCAAAGATGACTGTCACTGGGAAATAAAAACCAAGTGATTATTTCTGGTTTCGGTCTGTTATTCTGTGTTTGTCTGATCATAAATTGCTGAACACTTACTTAAACATTACTCAAGACACGAGGCTGAGAGAAAGGCAAATTGAAGTTCTTGGTGCAGTCTTAGTAAGGCCCCTTAGACAAATGCCTTCTACTGTACTAAAGCTGTGATTAAAAACCAGACAGACCAGTGTCTCTTTGTTCAGTACCTCCTTCCTGCTCTTGCACTTCATTCTTGCTCCTGGTGCCTCTCTTGCCCCACAAGCATTGAATCTTTAGAGTAAACGTAGTCTTACGGTTGTTTGACTTATACAGAGCGCTTTTCATATAAAATATATAAAAACTGTAAATAAGTCTGGCTTGAATTCTGTACTTTTCCACCTTTTGACTTTGCAAGCAAAATGACACTGTCAGAAGTATCATATTTCTGCTATAATCATGTTAATTGTAGCAGTGTTAGGAAAATTTAGAGTATGTTAAAGGGTGAATGTATATCCAGGTAATGTAAAGTTAAGGCTTGGATATGAATTGCTGATTCTTCTTTATGAGTTGCTGCAGGCTTGAAAGAGTCCAGTCTTGGGGAAAATGAGATAGAAGATGCAGTCTTTACGTATTAGTTCTTTAGCATATCAAGGCTGGGAACTAACTCAGGGAAGTACCATAACTGGTTTCCAGTAACATCCAACACTTCTGCCAAACCTAATTTAGTTTCAAATCAGAAACAGGCATGCTCTCCCAGTAGATATAAATGGAGGAGCTATAGGTATTCTGAGATACTGTAAATTCCAGTTTTAACAATCTGGAAAAATTCTACAAGGCTGCACCAACCATTTGGACAGAACTGTTACAGAAGAAAACCTTGTTTGTTATTTGGTAACAATCCTCAAATTTTTACCACTTTGTCAGGCTTTAAAACTGAGGCAGGTACTTCCCTCTTTCTCCTTATAAACAGTTTGCATTGTAGTGACTGAGACAAAACGTCTTCCTTCCATGTAAGACTTGTAATAGTTGTAGGACTGTGAGGAGTAATATTGCTAACTAGAAACTAGCTGAAAATGTTTCTTGAGTAACTTAGTTATTAAAGTTTCTGTTGCATATCATAGCAGAGAGCGAGCTCTCTCCTGTTCTAAGTGTCTCTGCTCATCTTCTAATACCCATCACTTGACAGACTTTAGCTTTGTTGTTGTTTTTAGGATTTCCTGTGGACCCACGGAAAGTCCTAATAGTAGCTGGCCACCACAATTGGATAGTAGCTGCCTATGCCCATTTTGCCGTTTGCTACAGGTATGAATATAGCTGCTTGTCAGGTTACAGGTATCTAAAAAAGATATGATAAATTGTTATGAGCACAGCAAAAAGCTTGCTTTAATTTGAAATGCCATTAGATTGCATGCTTTCAGTCTGCTTCCATAAATATAAGTTGCCACTTTTGCTCATACAAATAAACTGATAGGAATTAAAATTTTGGTGCTTTGATGTCAATTCTTAATGCCATTACAAAATTTATGGACTTCAATTTAACTGCTTCAAAGGCCTGTTTTAAAGCAAGCTTTTAAAGGAAATATTAATTTTAAAATTGCTTCCCACTATACAGGGTTGAAGGCAGTCTGTGAAGTGAGACTGTCAAAGAGCTTGAAACAGTTCATAGATTTTTGCTACGTAAGTGATGTACCTTGCTAAAACGTCAGGTGTTTTGGCTTAGCAGAACTGTTAAACACTTGCTGCTTCACCTAGAAGGCTAGAAAATGTCTTTAAGTGTCTTGTAAACAAACTGACTATTTTTAAAGATCACATGAAGATAAGGAACACCTTCATATTACAGAAGCTGCTCTTGGTTCACATTTTAGTCTTGATTTAATTGCCGACTTCTCAATGAAAAGTAAAGTTTTAATGAGAGCTGTTTCGAAAAGCAAACACCACTGTCATAGTGTGGCTCAGAAACAGAAGGGAGAATAAGGAGTATAATGTGAGTAGCTTTTATCCTTTACTGCCAAGCTGAAGCCGTAGTTTGCTGCCTTTTTCACTAGATAGAACCCTAACTCACTTGCTTAAACTTTGTAACGTAAATAACATCTCACTTGCCTCGTATTCGCCACTACAATTTGTTTTGCTGTAATTTGTACTAAATGTGGCTCCTCTTGCTCTACTTAATGTTCTTGTTTTTAATTCTGCTTAATAGGCTCTGACTGGAGAAAAAGGCAACGATTTGCAATTGTCTTTGTGCTAATTGTTCCCTCCTTAGGATTTTATTTCTGACTCTTTTCCTTGGATGCTAGCTCACTTAAGTGAAAGATTCTGCCTCTTTGGTAACCTACTTAATGAGATTTGTTGCCATTGAACTTAAGCCGTTACTGATGCTTTCGATATAGCATTGTCAGACTCGAATGCTTACTGAAAGAGGCCACAGGTCAATATGCCAATGTAAAATGCTGCTTTTCTTCACGGGGACTCAAGGCAGCAGTCTTGTCTTGATTTGAATATTTTTTTCTTCTGGAACTTGCAGGAACTCTAGGAATACAATGGTGGAATTTTCTCTCCTTCATTCTGCTCTTATACAGCTTTGGTAACAGTTTTTTTGCCTCTCTGCTGTCCTAGCACTTGTCTAAGTGAATTTGCCCTGATTTTTTTTGAGTATCTAGTGTTTGAGAAGACAGCATACACTTAGAGCTACTTCCCTCTACCCACAAATTTTTACATAGCTTGCTTATACTACTATGCTGCAGTCAAGTTGATGTGACTTCTAAGAGTCTTGTCAGGGCTTTTGTAACGTAACAACATCTGCATTTTTACCAGAATCACTTCTTGAAGTGGTAGTTTGTAGTGGACTGGACAGTGAATCCCACACAGTAAGAAAATAAATACATTCAGATGCTTAGTTTTATGACTTTCTTTTGGGCTACTTGGAAGAGAAATTATTTAAATATGTGAGATAATTATTTTAGTAAAAGGCTACAGCAAAGCACAGTGCATCCTAAAGATAGTTTGGGGTTGTTTTCTTTTTTTCCTTTGAAGTATGGTAGAAATCTTCAAAACTTGATAACAAAGCTTGTGAGAATGTTATGGTTGCATTTAAAGGCTTATGGATATCTCAGTCCTGTTCTTAAGTCACTTCACTTCAATTTCTCCTGCATGCTGTATGGGTAGAGCATGATGATCTGTGGTGCTTCATTTCCAGGTGGGATGCAATGCTAATTTGAAAGAATGGCAACCACGGCAAAAAATACCATAGACATGTTTCTGCTTTCCATGTTAACATTTATATAATGTAACTGCTTAGATTTACTGTGTGCTAGCTCAGTTGCAAAGTATCTAAATTATTGCCTAAAATTAAATCAGATACATTGTGCTTTTCTGGTATCTTTTAAGCCTTTACAATTGCACAGGTAAATAATTCTCTAAAAATATAGCTTATAGTCACAGAATCACAGCATGATGTGAAGTTGGATGGGACCTCTGGAGATCATCTAGTCAACCCCCCCTCTCAGAGCATGTTGTACAGGAACGTGATCAGGCAGGTTTTGAATGTCTCCAGAGACAGAGACTCCACCACCTCTTTGGGCAGCCTATTCCAGTGCTCTGCCACCCTCAAAGTAGAGAAGTTCCTCCTCCTGTTTAGATGGAACTTCCTATGTTTAAGTTTGTGCCCGTTACTGCTTGTCCTGTCACTGGGTACCGATGAAAAAAGACTGACCCCATCCTTTTGAAACCCACCCTTTAAGTATTTATAAACATTGATCAGATCCAGCCCTCAGTCTTCTTTTCTCCAGAATAAAAAGACCCAAGTCCCTCAGCCTTTCCTCATAAGAGAGATGTTCTCGTCCCCTAATCATCTTTATAGCCCTTTGCTGTACCCTCTCCAGCAGTTCCCTGTCCTGCTTGATGTGGGGAGCCCAGAACTGGACACAGTGCTCTAGATGCAACCTCACCAGGGCAGAGTAGAGGGGGGAGGATGACCTCCTTTGACCTGCTAGTCACGCTCTTCTTGATGCACCCCAGGATGTTTGTTTACAGTATTCCATAAACAGAAAATGTGACTAGATAGCACAGCTTTATGATTTGGCATGATTGGATGTCTTATATGATATATAAGACACCTTGCATCTGGAAATTAATAGAGATTTCTTCTAAAGTCTTATGCTGAACCTCATTCTCTAGCACTTTTACTAGCCCAAACTTTTGGCTGGATGATCCATGTTGGTTCAGGTTTAGACTGAGATGTCTGTGTCTGAATCTCTAATGTCTGCTCCCTGTTCCCTCCTTTTCTCTTCCAGAATTAAAGAATCATCTGGGTGGCAGCAGGTGTTCACAAGTCCATATCTGGATTGGACAATTGAGCGAGTGGCTCTTAACGCTAAGGTGGTTGGAGGACCTCATGGAGACAAAGATAAGATGGTAGCAGTTGCCTCTGAGAGTAGCATAATCTTGTGGAGCATTCAAGATGGTGGTAGTGGCAGTGAAATCGGTAACTATAATTGCTTGGGTTTTCAATTTTTATGTGTGTCTTTAACCAGAAAGAAGACTGTGACCTTATATTGAGGTATGTATGATTAGCAGTGTTTGGTAATCAGTTCCATAACGTGTCACAACAAGCTATAATAAGCAACATATTGGAGCATATTAATTTACTTTCCTGTTATGCTAGAGAAGTCCTTTCTCAAAACCAAAAAAGATGAATAATAGAAAGGTAGCCTGATTACCGAACAGATACAAACTAATACTGCTCAGTTCAGCTTGAGATTTTGTCTGAAAATTCAAATTAGAGTTAAACTTTTCCCTGGACTTGCATTTGAATCTAAACCATAGCCCAAAGGAACTAAGTTTCTGAGATGGATGGCTACTGATACTGAAAGATTCTGTTCTTTCATTTGCCTTATTAAAGTCATATTTTTACACAGAGATGATGAAAAGGTTTCTATCAAATGTAGTTCATAAATGGAATTTGGAAGCTGAAAATCCCTTTGTTTTATAATTTGGTATGGAAAAAGCACACTTTACTACCCTGAGCATACAGGAATTAGAATCATAGAATAGTTTGGGTTGGAAGGGACCTTTAAAGGTCATGTAGTCCAACCTCCTCGCAATGAACAGGGGACATCTTCAACTTAGTTCAGGTTGCTCAGAGCCATGTCCAACTTAACCCTGAATGTTTCCAGGGATGGGGCATCTACCACCTCTCTGGGCAAACTGCTCCAGTGTTTCACCACCCTCATTGTAAAAAAATTCTTATATTTAGTTTAAATCTTCACTCTTTCAGTTTAAAACCATTACCCTTTGTCCTACTGCAATAGGCCCTGCTAAAAAGTTTGTCCCCGTCTCTCCTGTAGACCCGTATGAAGTACTGAAAGGTTGCAATAGCCAGGCTGAACAATCCCAGCCCTCTCAGCCTGTCCTGACAGGAGAGGTGCTCCATCCCTCTGATCATTTTGTGGCCCTCCTGGATTTGCTCTAAGAGTTCTGTCCCATGCTGAGGGCTCCAGAGCTGAATACAGTACTCCAGGTGAGGTGTCACCAGAGTGGAGTAAAGGGGCATAATCACCTCCCTTGACCTGTTGGTCATGCTTTGTTTGATGCTTGTTTTGGTTTTCTGGGCTGCAAGCTCCCATTTTTGGCTCATACTTAGCTTTTCATCCACCAGTACCCTCAAGTCCTTCTCAGCAGGGCTACTTTTAATCCCTTTATCCCTCAGCCTGTTTTGATACTGGGGGTTGCCCTGACCCAGGTGCAGCACCGTGCACTTGGCCTTGGTGAACCTCGTGAGGTTCACATAGGTCCAATTTTCAAGCCTGCCAAGGTCCCTTTGGATGGCATTGCATCCCTCAGGCATGTGAACTGCACCACTCAGCTTGGTGTCATTTGCAAACTTGCTGAGGGTGCACTTGATACCACTATGTTGTTGATGACATTATTAAACAGTGCTGGTCCCAGTACGGACCCCTGAGAGACACCACTTGTCAGAGATCTCCATCTGGACATTGAGCCATTGATCACTACGCTCTGGATGACACCATCCAACCAATTCCTCATCCACCAATCAATCCATTCATTGTATCCATACCTCTCCAATTCAGAGAGAAGAATGTTGTGGATGACTGTATCAAAGCTGTACAGAAGTCCAGATAGATGACGTCCATAGATCTTCCCTTGTGCACTGATGTGGTCACTCCATCATAGAATGTCACTAGGTTAGTCAGGCAGGGCTTGCCCTTGGTGAAGTCGTGCTACCTGTCTTGAATCACCTCCCTGTCCTCCACGTGCCTTAGCGTAGCTTCGAGGAGGATCTGTTCCATAATCTTCCTAGGCACAGAGGTGAGGCTNTGACTATCAAAGCTGTACAGAAGTCCAGATAGATGACGTCCATAGATCTTCCCTTGTGCACTGATGTGGTCACTCCATCATAGAATGTCACTAGGTTAGTCAGGCAGGGCTTGCCCTTGGTGAAGTCGTGCTACCTGTCTTGAATCACCTCCCTGTCCTCTACGTGCCTTAGTGTAGCTTCGAGGAGGATCTGTTCCATAATCTTCCTAGGCACAGAGGTGAGGCTGACAGGTCAGTAGTTCCTAGGGACCTCTTTTCTACCCTTCACCTGACTGCTGTGACATTTCAAATATGATGGAGAGTGGCTTGGCAACTCAGCCAGTTCCCTCAGGACTCTGGGATGCATCTCATCAGGTCCCATAGATTTCTATATGTTCAGGTTCCTCAGGTGGTCACAAACCTGATCTTCTCTTACAATGGGAGGGACTTTTCTCCCACAGTCCCTGCCTTGCGGCTCATCCACTTGAGGGAGGTTGCCTGTGAATATTGTGGCAAAAAAAGTTGTTTGGTACCTCAGCTTTCTCCTCATCTATTGCTACCAGTCTGCCAGCCTTGCAGTGGAGGGTTGGGAGGGTATGCTTTCTTTTGACTTTCCTTTTCTGGCTGACTTACTGTTTGTACACCTTGGCACTGAAGGATATGCAGTTAGGGAGGCTTTAGAAATAACAGGAAGACATTTTCAGAAGTAAATATTCCTTAGTACTGATCTGATGGCTTGTCTGACTTGCTATTCTTCAAATACAGGGCAAGTTTGGGAGGCAGTGAAGGGAACACTATTAGGAACTTCCTCTAGTCTAATCCCTGGTGTTTGAATCGCCACTATTATGGCAGTAACGTCTGTTTCCTCTGGCAGTGGATATTGCTAACAAAGTATGACAGCAATTCACTTCGGTGGCTGCTTTTATCTAAAACTTTATGCTGGGTTGATTTGTTAGTAGATGTATCACTGTAATTGAAATAATGAGAAATAATGTGGTCATTAATTAAAGTCAAAATGGCCAAATTCAAATTTTGATTCATATGCCTTAAAAGGAAGAGCTTGAAAGATGCTCAGGCAATTTCTAGCTATGTTAACAGCTGTTGCTTTTTTGTATGTGTGAAGGAGTGGAAGCACCAAGTTAAAATATAACTTGGGGAAAGGCTAAGATCTTGCATGAGATAATAATGCGGCTGCATACTGCTCTTTTATACTGCTCTTTTACTTGTGACTCACAGAGGTCCTGTAGGTAATCATGGGCAACACAACTGAAAAGGAGATGTCATTGTGTCTGAGGAAAAAAATCGCAAAACCTTAACTGTGTGTCTGACAGTTGAATGTGAAATATCTCTATTAAACAGGGAGTAAATGTTGTACTTGAGAAGCCTTTTCTTCTGTTATGTTCTCCTTGACCAAATCTGAAAGGCAGGGAGGAGTTAGGGTGACAGCTCTGCTTCTGTAACAGGCATTGCTATAAGCACTAGGCTGTTATGTTCCTCCGGCATTTTCTGGTTTGACTTAGCTGCTTGTGTTTCCTTGGGATTTGCAATAAGATAGGTGAAGCAACATCTCAGATTCTTGGAAATCAAGTGCAAAGAGAGGCAAAAATCATAAGCGAGCTTTTTACTTCAAATAAAACCTCTAAAATATGCCAACGTCATAAGGCTCTGATATCTCAGACCACAACTTAACACGGCAACAAGACTGAAGGAAGCACTTCTGCTAAACAGGCTGTTCTGCATTGAAGGGACTTGATGAAATGCCACTTGGGGCCAGTGGGAGCAGAGAGAAAGTGCCTTCAGGATTGAATCTTTAGTCTGACTAACATGGAACAAAATGTGCTATTTCTCTTCTGGATAATAGGTCATGCTGCTTGGTTTTATAAAAAAAAATTAAAATATGCTTGTGTTAAATAGTAATAACTTGAATATAGCTGTCTTCTTTCCTTGTAGTGGCAAGTGCTTGCAGTCCTGCTTTGTAAAAGATATAGTACATTGCTGTCACCTTTTGAAAGAAACTACTTGTTCCAAACCGTCATTGGAGCCTGGCAACACCATCCTCAGAAAATTGTATGGGCTGGCGTCTTTGTGATAGAGCTCTCCCAGAGCATTCTCTTTCCTTTCAATATTACTTACATAAGACACTGCTGCTGGATGGCTGCTGTAAGCAGTATTTTACTGAGAGGGACCCTTAAGACAAGAGCCTGTCATTACATATAGCATTGTCTCCCCTGTGGATGGTTCTCAAGATTGTTGAGCCTAAGCAAGAGTGACACTTCAAATTCCTCCAGACCATTCAAGCTGTCTTCCTTGATTTCCTTGAACCTGATCCTTCTCTGGAGTAATCAATTCTAGTTGTTTCTGTGGATTTTTTATTATTGCCTCTTTCATGTGCCCTGTACTGCTGAATCTCATCTGCATCAAATGACTGTACTGTGCCCTGCAAAACAGTTTAGCATCCTAATTAAAATATAAGTATATATTGAGGTTCCTTCTTGGGGTGTAACAGAGGGCTGCTTCTTGGTTGGGAATGTCACTCTGTTCACTTGAATTTGTCCAAAACAATGTTGGGAATTTTTCCACTTATTGGGTACTCTTGTTTTGAATACATCTGTCTGCTACAGATAAAAGTATATTAGAGAGGAATAATATAAATGTGTAGAGTAAGCCATGTGGAATAGGAAACTTATGAGTGAAGCTTGGCACTCAGATGTGTAATGTATTCCCAGTAAAACTTCGCTTGGAATTACTTACGAACTGGGTTACTTACAGGGCCAGTTTGCTGGACTTTGTAGTTGGCAAACGTGGAAATGATCTCAGACCTTCTTAGTTTGCTGTAACTTCTAAATACATGGTACAACAAATAGTACAAAATGCAGTATGCTATCCAAGCTTGCAGTTTAATTAAAAATACTCATTTGGGATCTATGATGAGACTAGGAAGCTCTAAAGAGAGGACAGATTTTGTGGAAAATCTCAGATGTTAAGGTCTGTTGTAACCATAGTCATGTTCTGCAGTGTTTTGATTTTTATTAAGTGAAATGGTCTTGATGCCACATTTGCTTTACTTGGAAGGCCAGCATTTGCTGGTAAGTCTTATGTTCCAGATTTTTAATAGTATGTGATGATTGGTGAAACTGGTTCCCTTTATAGTTTCAGNCTGCTTGGACTGTAACCAAACTTAAAGATCTGAAGGTGAAAAGAAAAGAAAAAGAAATAGGCTTTTGCAGGCTGCTTATTTTTCTGGGTTCAGGTACTTCTACTAAGAGAGAAATTTGAATGTATTCAAGTACTGTCACATGGGGATTGTTCAGTCTTTTTCCAAGAATAAACATAAAGCCTTGTAGCCATATTTAGTTTCTGAAATGTATGTTCAGACTATGTCTGTTTGACTGGACTTTAAAAAGAAAAAAAGGTGATAATTTGTAAACTAGTATGCAAACTAGTACAGCATAAATTTCTCTGCCTAGCAAACCCCATGAAATTACTGCTGCTTAGATGACACTTTAATAGTCACAGATTAAAAAAGCAAACAAACACAAACCAACCGAAAAAATCCTGCTTGCTGTAACAGGATTTTTATTTATTTATTTATTAATGCCTTAGGATGTATAAAGCCATTGGAGAACTTGGAATGCAAATTTCACATGGGCTATTCTTTCTTCTCTTGCCTTCTTTCTCCTTCCCTGGTAATGATGACATCAGCAGAGATGGCGTCGCACTGCCGTTTAGTTTAATGGAACCCAGTTTGCTGCTTGAATTGTACCTCACCCAGCACACTGCACCCAGTTGTGGCTGTTCTTTTACTTGCTAATGTAATAAATGTGACATATAATAGAGGAGAGATTCTATTGTTACTGGTTTTTTCTCTTTATTTTAGATGAGCTTCATAGACTCTTCATTTTTTGTAGGAGTGTTCAGTCTTGGAGTCCCTGTAGATGCTCTCTTCTTCATTGGCAACCAGTTGGTGGCTACAAGCCATACAGGGAAAGTGGGAGTGTGGAATGCCGTGACTCAGCATTGGCAGGTATGCTCAATTCAATTTCCCACATAGAATCGTCATAGAATCATTCAGGTTGGAAAAGACTCTTGGCATCGAGTCCAACCCTCAGCCCCACTCTACAAATCCTCCCCTACACCATATCCCTAAACACCACATCT
>VZTM01032203.1:28360-63162 GCA_013400555.1 Jacana jacana
GGGGGAGGGAGGGAGGGGTCATCATCTGTCTGATTCATCATAACCACAACACTCATATTTGAATGGAACTTCCTATGTGCCATCTTGTGCCCATTGCCCCTCGTCCTGTCACTGGGAACCACTGAGAAGAATATGGCTCTGTCCTCCTTCAACCCACCCTTTAGATACTTGTAAGCATTAATCAGGTCTCCCCTCAGCCTTCTTCTGGCTAAAGAGTCCCAGCTCTCTCAACCTTTCCTCATAAGGGAGATGCTCCAGTCCCTTAATCAGCTTTGTTGCCCTACGCTGGACTTTATCTAGTAGTTTCCTGTCTCTCTTGAACAGGGGAGCCCAGAACTAGATGCAGTATTCCACTTGTGGCCTCACCAGTGCAGAGTAGAGGGGGAGAATGCCCTCCCTCAGACTTCTGGCCACACTCTTCCCTATGCAGCCCAGGATTCCATTGGCCCTCTTGGTGACCACACATTGCTGGTTCATAGAAAGTTTACTATGTACCAGGACCCTCAGATCCTTCTCAAAATTGCTTTCCAGCAGGTCCATTCCTAAGCTGTATTGGTGCCTGACATTAATCCTTCTCAGGTGCAAGGCCCTATGCTGCCCTTGTATGTTCTAGCCCTTCTAGCTGTTTGATGTAGCAGAGGTGAAAGTCCAAGGCAGTTGCCTGGATTTATGTGCCAGATCATCCTTTTTCTGTTAACTTTGCACTTGTGCAAGATCCACTTGATGACAACTGCACATTCCATCTTAACTTTGCTACTACCTCCCTTGCCCTTCATCCCCATTTGTCCCATTTTAGGAGCCAGTTTCTGGTAGCAAACTCAACCCTTTCCCACGTTTGCTCAGGTAAGGGGGGTGAAGGTTAAGCCTATTTCCTCCTAGACATGAGAAGCATAACTTCTTATATCTGTGTGTTCAGGCCCGTGTTGGTGATGCTAGCCAATCCTGTCCTCTCCCATATTAAAATATGCACTTCCTGTCCCCAGAACACCTTCTAGTCCCCTGTGGGCAGAGTTTGAAATAATCTGTCGCAAATGCCAGAAGATCTGAGCTTTATCATGATCTCTGCATTGTGACTGAGCAGAGGTCAGAGAGAAGGTTCCATCAGCAACTCGGTCCAAGGTCACAAAACAGCCACTAAACACCAGTTCGTGCTTCTGGCACTGAATGCATGAAGGATTCCGAGACACATGTACATTTTCTGAATGCATGGAAAGAAAAGCCTATGAGTTGACCAAATAGAAGGGAATTCTTCAAGGTAGTCTACCCCCAGACATGGTGGAATTATTGGTTCTGTGCAAACCATAGACAGATGCGTAAGGACCCCTCCCATCCTCTATCAGAATTGAACAACAGGCAGGAAGGATCTAATCTCTGGCCAAGTTCTTGTAGGCCTTTTGGCTATATTTCCATCAGCTTTTGATATTTAGATCTTTGATGATTCTGAGAGAACAGACAAATCACTAGCAGCTGACACACAAGACTATCACAGTGGAACAGGAGTCCTTACCAAGCCACGACCAGTGGTGCGATGATTGCGAATAATGGCATCCCAAGGCGGTTCTTCAACAAGAGACTTTTTGTCATAGAGGTCGAGCAGCTGGCTGACACTACGATGAAGAGAGGCTGGGGAATACGTGCGACTCAGCTGGCTCTGACTTGGTCTCCTTGCCCCAGATGTGATATGGACATTGCGGTTGCTCATGGGAGATCCAGCTCCTGGAATTTTTGTATCTGCCAGCCCCTACAAGGAGGATACAAAATAACAAGTAAAAAATAAAAGGTCTCATATAATAAATGGGCATGGTCTCAAACACTTTATCTGAAAAAAAACCAAAGGAGGAGTGGAAGAGAATGGAGAAACCCATGCTTCAAAACTCATGCACAGTTAGAGGAAAAGAAACAGAAAATGGACCTTTCCCCATTGTGGTTCAATCATATCATTAAAAAGGATAAAAAGAACAAACCCAACCTTGTAAAACAGGACTTTTCCTGTTGAGGTTTGTTGGTTTTTTTTTTCTTTTTCCCTCTCGCTAATTTTTTAATTATTTTTTTTTTAAGAGTAGTCAACAGGCAGAGGTCCAAAGATTTTTGACTCCCAGTACGAGAGCCCAGAGTTGCACAGCAGGGGGATGTAAGCAGACTTCCTTTTTCAGTTTTCGTGACCAGGGACAAGACATTCACCCACCAGGAGAAACGTGCAACGTAAGATGCCTTCGTGCATGCTCTTTGGGTCATCTGGCACATCACACAGCTTGCAACTCTGCAAGCTAACAACTCTACCTCAAAGTGCGTTGTGTAACGTTTGAGTGTGACACTGCTTGATGAATCGGATGTGTCAGCGATAGTCTCAAACTGAGAGTAGAGAGAGGGAGGCAAAGCATTAGGGCAGGACAAAGTGCAATGCAGGTGCAGCCTGTTCCTTACAGGAATGTGAATTAGCTGCAGCTCTGTAAAGGGGAGCAGTGTAGCAGGATGCGGGCGAGTAGGGGAACTGGCAAAGATGAGGCACTATCTAACTGGCCATCAAGTACCGTGTGGGCAGCCAGCATCACTTGCCACACAACCTCACTAACAATTGTAAAATTCATAGTGGCACTATCCCAACTTTTCAGATTAAGCCCTTCAATTGTGGTACCGTAGAGTCTTCCTTTCTGTTAAGGCCATGAGATTCTGAAAAAAGAAAAAGGGAAAAAAGAAAGAGAAAGAAAAGAAGGGGCAGGAACATGGAAAGGAATTGTGCGGGCATGCCAGCAGCAAAGGCATTTTAAAGTCGAGGCAAAACACATCATGACAGACTGTAGAGGAAAAGGAAACAAGATCATGAGACCAGAAAAAAAGAAGTTTCTTATGCTCTTAGCCTTTGTCAGGAGAAGGGGCACACTGGAAATCCCATTGTTTCCAAGAGCTGCTTCATTGAGGCACAGATGCAGCTTCTTGGCACAGAGACAAGAAGGAACAGAATGCGTGAAGGATGCAGGAGTCACTATCCTGCTTGATGGCACTCACAGGAAAAAGCAGCTGAGAAGTGACAAGAAGAATCATCTCACGGCCTGTGCTTGGGAAGAAGCATGGAAATGGAGGGCACTGCTGTTCTCATTCTCCATCTTGTAACAATTGCCATATTCCTTTTGTCTTGCTTTTCCTCAGATGGTAGGAGAGAACTGCTACGCTGCTACATGGTGGAACATGTTCTTTATCCATTTTTTTAGAGAATTATAATTTGTCATAATAACAGTATACAAAACCTTCCTCTTTATCACTCCCCAGCAGTCCTCCTCCCACCTCTCTGATGGTCCCCTTTATAGCTCTATGTGCACAGATGCTCACACACACATTTTTGTATTCCTTGGTTTCACTTATTCTCCCTCCAGCCTTCCTAGTACACAGCTCATCCTAGAGCAATCCAGCTGGGTGGTGGGTAGATACTAGAAAGAAATAACGCCTCTCCCTTAGTCTTGCTTTTTTTCACGCTCATTTAATGGAAATTATCAATCCATTGTTTGGCTTCTGTTCATGTTCAGCATGGATACTATCAATCAGATTGATCCTGGTTAGCCATACACAACAGATAGTTCAGAACACATGAAAGATTCCTCTGAAAAGCACATTTTATCACCTACCTTCTCACAGCATGCCTTTCAGCTCTACTGCAGACATCAGCTAACATCAGGTGACATCAGTGGCTTTGCAATTTCTGTGACTTCCAGGCCCAAAGTTTGCCTTACGCATCCAGAAGCATTTCAGGGTCTGCAGACCAGGTGTCGTAAAGCTCTCTTTGGACTAAGCACCTGTGGCCTGCTTTCTGTGCCCACGTAGGTACAGCAGACAGCCCTTTTCCTACACTGAACAGCCTTCATTTTATAACCAAGAGTATAACAAAATGGTGGAAGGGGGAAGAAAAACTGAGGGGTGGAGGCAGATAAATATCTAACATGATAGATACAGAACACTGCATTTTACTGAACGTACCGGATGGATTTCACCTGATGAATACACACTCATGGGTGATGTTCTTTTCTGGAGTGGAACTAAAGGAGGTCTGTCTCGTGCATAGGGTTGCTTGTGGACTTTCCTTTGAAGAATTAAGGAGAGAAGAATAGCCAAGAGTATCAAGCCTAGAAGTACCATCAACACTGCAAACCACAACTCATTGTAGAATTTTGCACGTTTGGACTCTGCTTTGTCCTTCTCTCCAGGTGTTGTCAAGATCAGACCTGTAAAAATCAAGAGGG
The DNA here is from genome assembly GCA_013400555.1 of Jacana jacana. Taxonomy (NCBI): domain Eukaryota; kingdom Metazoa; phylum Chordata; class Aves; order Charadriiformes; family Jacanidae; genus Jacana; species Jacana jacana. The sequence continues at coordinate 32,593 of VZTM01032203.1, forward strand.
ATTAGGGGAAAAGGGAATGTTATTTCAGAAAGCATTTAACAATATGCTATCCCTTTCCTCGCTAATAAATTAGGCAGAAATTTAAGTAATTTTGTCGTCATGTGCTTATTTGCACTTATGTTCAAGGTGGCATAATGGTTCAATATGCTAGCGGGCTATAATAAAAAGCTTACTACCCTCAAGAGACCCTGCTTAAAGTTCTGGCATTGCTGCTTAGGCTGGAAATCACCACTGCATCAGCAGCTCTTGAGAAAGGAGGCGGTAGAGGTGGAATGCGAGAAAAAAAGGGTTCTCCAAGTAACCTTGAAGAGTGGAAACGACTACAGTAATTTCAGAGCAGTACAGACAGAGGACATTGTCTCCAGCAGTGTGTAGTGGCAGGCCTGTGCCATTAAAGAGAGAGAGGGAGGAAGACGTAACTGAAATGAATGATAAATTAATACAAAAGGAAACAACATGAAACATGTTATTCCTCCTTCTCCCACATATTAGGACAAAACCAGCCACTTGTTGGGTTTGCTCATAGACAAAACAAGTGTATGAATTTTCAGTGACAGGATTTTCTGGTTATTTGCAATCCTACATGCATATCCATCCTCTTGGCCAAGGAATTTCTATCACTCCCACTTGTGAGCCTCCCCTGCAAGTTGCCTGTGGTGCCACTTGAGTTTGCAGTAGATTCGAGGTGCAAGCAGCAATCAAAAGAACAAAGGAGCTGAGTGTGGCAAGTGGTGGATGTAGAGCAACTGGGAACATTTTATAATGCCTTTAGAGCAGTCTTGCCTGAAATTCTGCAGGAGGATGGAGCAAGAGCATGAAAAGGGATATAAGGGAAATGCAGTGTGAAGAATAGTTGCAAAGACAAGACCCAGCTATTTTAAGAAGCTGAACAAGATACAACTTAAAAAAATAATGAAAAGCAATATGTTGGTTAGAAACAGTTTGAGCTTAGCTTTGCTTCCCAGAAAACTAAGATGATAAAATAGTAGAAATTTTTACTGGTAAGCATCTGCTACTGACTGGGATCTCATCACACCAAACTCCTTCACTTCCACAAAACAGGGGAAGGCCTTGGGGACAGAAGGGAAACAGCAGGTGTTATAAACCAGGTCCTGACAGCATCTTGTATGACATTCTCATAAGCTGGCTTGGGGAACGCATCCCGGGTGAAGCTGCAGAGCCTGGCTCGGCCACATGAAAGGAGTGGTGGATGGAATACAGGGAGGAGAGAGGATATATTTTTCATCATCAAACTGAGGAGGAATGTGGGAGGACAGGATTAGAATTCAAGATACTCTTAATTTGGAAATAAAACTTGGAAGAGAGGAGATTGTATTGAGGAAAAAGCTCTACAATTTGCAGCAAAATATTTGTGTAAAAATAGAAAAAATATTATGTATGTGGAGAAAGGATCTGTTGCTGATCATGATATAAAGAAACAGGAAGCCATCCATGCTAAAAAGGGCATGTTACCTACATGCCTCACCCTAAAGACACTAAGGAATCCCTTGATTCTGTAATGAGATGCCATCCTGTCTGGCATGCATGACACATCAAATTTCTACCACAAACACATAAATTCAAGAGGTGCTAGGTGATCTCCATATATTTACCAACTCCATCTGCAGCACTGTACTTGATAATGGGTGTCATGGCAGTCCCTTCATCAGTGATGCACGTCACTTGAAACAAAAACGCTGAGGAAAAAAGGTTAGAAAGTGCTATCAGCAGGAGAAATAAAAATTCTGGAGGTGCTGCTTTTTCACCATGATACACCAGCAGAGGCAGCCAGGTCTGAGAAAAGCCAAGGCAGACATATCACATAACCCACCTGAGGCCCAGATCAGAGCCTCATAATCCATTATACATGGGTATTGAACATCTAAACTATGAACCATGGTAGACCATAGGTAGGAACCAATATGATATTTCTACAAATCATGTTCCTCTTTCACCACCCAGTACTCCCTCTCCCAATGCAGCTGGCAACTTTCAATTTACTTATCATTTTGCTCTAAATCTTTCATACTCCATTCATGCCTGATGCAAACATGTTAAACATCTTTGAGTAAAAAGAGTAAAAACCAACCAAAAAAAACCCCCACCCCCCTCCCAAAGAAAACCCCAAAAACCGGCAACCAAAAACATAGCAGTAATCAGGAAGATAAAAAAAGAAATTACAAAATCCCTTGACATGCAAAAAACCCAAATGCCTTAAAACCAGAAAACACTTCTTGATATTTTTTTCTTTTTTCCCTGTTGACAGAGTTTTCTTGTATTTTAAAGATTGCTGATTTCTGAAAGAGAAACTGCATTTCAAAAATGGCTGATTCCAAGAGCTATTGTCTTAATTTGATTCAAATGACAGTTCAGTCTCCAGTCTGTTTTCTGAAGCTTAAGGCTTCCACACCTTTGCCAGAGCGTAGCCCTGATGGGTGGAATTACAATGCAGCTCCAGGATTTGGGAAAGCTCGACCCTCACAATGACCAGAGCAGTCTCACCCAGTCAGGTAGAATGTTTAAGAGGAAGCTTAGCTCCAAGGATTTTTGTTTCAAGCATCTGCTTGGATGCACTTCAGTGTATCTGTTGTACACCCCTGTGTCCTTAGCTTGGCATGGCTATGGAGAGTTTGTCGTAAATTTAGCACACAATAATATTAATTTAGCTCAATAGTCTTTCACAGAGAGAAAGCAACAGGAAATTGAAACTGACTTTTGTCAGACGTCCTTGGTAAATAGAGCTCAGTGTCAAAGCCACTGTAGATGCGTTGCCCACTCTCAGTTAGCGCATACTCCTTCAGGCGGCCGTTCAGTACAAAAGTGTGACTCCAGTCGATGTGGATGGTAGATAAATTGCTGACAATGGAGAATGGAGCCGTGTACCGAGGTGCTGCGAAAGAAGGAAAAAAGCTCATTTCATGGGCATGACCTGGTTATATAACACAGAGAATGAGACCCTGCATGATACAAGCTCTCTGTCACATGCACGCCCTCTCTCTCATGTACATGTGCATGAGTAGGGAAGATATAAGGAGAAGAGAGAAAGCTGCTGTAACATGCCAGCCTCTACACTGAGAAAGCAGAAATATCTCGTATCTTTAAAATAAAGCCTAGAACTCCCTTTCTTTGCCTTTGTGTATGTGGTACAGACACCAAAACTGTATAAATTAAATTCCAGCTTAAGGCAGGAGATAGGAGAGGCAGGAGGTTGTGCCAGTTCAGCTGCAGCATACTGGGCTGTGGCAACCAAGCTGTGAAAGAGCCCGCTCTTTCACAAGCCCTGGGAAGTTGCCCAAGATAATCTTTTAACATATGCATATACATAAAAGCATACAGGTTCAGAAAAGCAAAGGCAGATGACAGGCGGAAGAAAAGAAACCCAGAACTCACTTCAGGGAGGAAGAATTCATCAGGAGGGCTCAACAGCTTGCTGACAAAAGACTTCATTTAAATTTGAGGTGGTCCTCTCTTGTGACTTTGCCATTAAGCTGTGTGCCCAGGGTATGCCAGTTTGTTCATAAGAAAGCTGATTGTCCAGCTGCACTTTGCTGTTAATTGCCCGCTGTCACTAAAGCAAGCCTTCCAGGCAAGAGGAAGGAGACATTCACAGTGACTCAGGAGACTAGGTGTGAAGAGGTCAGCAAGGTAAGAAAAGCAAGACTGAAAGAAAAGGGCTGCAGAGCCACTGCAAAGGGGTTTAAATATGGTTTTCAAACCCTTTCATTCTTAATGTCTCACCAGTTCCTTATGAATTTTCCCCATGTAAAAGTTCATTAACATGTTCCAGCATTTTAGTTTGCAATTTAATAGAATACAGATTTAGAGATAAGGGCCTTCTTTGAGTGGTGATATTAAAGAAAATCTGGGGCTGTTCCACCTGAAATTTTCAGCTAAGTATGCAGCAGGTACATTTTTAGTAATTATTAGGCAGAACTGCCACGTGATGCAAAAGGGATTTTTAGAAAGTTAATTCTGAAATCCTGACATGAGACTACGTAATAAAAAGTGAACATCTTCTTTGCCCTGACCTGGCAGGCTGAGGTGAAATGCCCATCTCATTTGTTATGGAATGACTCTGGGTACAGCTCTATAGATCTTTTTAATAAAAGCTGATGTTAGACTACTACAAATTCAGTTTTGATGGCAAAATCTATTCTGACTGTAGGCACAGGTCCTGCTTGTTTAATTTCCATGCAGACCACCACATTGCTTTTGTACTGCCTATGGTGGTCAGATAGATAGCAGCAAATTCTTACTTTGGTGTCAACAAGGATCCAGTCATTCAGATGACATCCAAGGACAACTCTCATGAGCCTTGGCAGAAGTGTGGCATGAATTAGGACAGTCAGATTGTTCCTGAAAAGAATCATGAGGTCTCTTGCAAGATCTCTACTTTTCCCAGGGATTATTTATGGCAGTGCATTTATTACTACACGTCACCTTTCTGGTAATGCTTGAGGCTTTGCTGCCCATTTTAAGTAAAATAAAAGGTTTCCAGGATCCCAAGATAGAGGATGTGATATCATGATGAGCAAAGAAATATTTTTGAAGGAATGAGCAGTCAAGCCCCAGAGCAGAATTTCAATGAATGGGCAGCAGAGGCACAGTGACTGGGGACAGAGAAGAGCAGGTTTCTGGGGACATTATCTTTCACAGAGGTGAAGTCATTTGGTGCTATGCAGCCCCATGCATCAGAAGTGGGCATTGCTGACCAGTGAACCATTTCTCATACTCACGCTCCTTTTCTGTAGTGAACCCAATCCATTCTGAGGCGCTGCTGCCAACAGAGTTGTAAGACACGACTCGCAGGTTGTAAGTTGTGTAAGGCTCCAGGTTGGACACGTTGGCACTCTGGCCTTTTCCTGTGTATTTCACCTCAGTTGGGCCAGGACTGCAAGCCTTTACTGCTGGCTGTAGGTTCAGGGGACAAGCCATATACACATGGAGCTCATAGCTGAGAAGAAGGTTGAGATTTTGATAAATCAAGAGCCTTAATAACATAACAGCCAATCATACATTTCATCCTAGTTGCTGCATGCCTGGCCACTGGAAATGAGACTTGACCTGACCCCAGTTTTTCTCTCGAAAATTTTGGTACTAACTGCAAGATGCCTACAAGCAATGGTGGTTCTAAGTAAGTCCCACTCAAAATTAAACTATTGATGTGTATTACCTTACTACTCACTTCTGCAAATCAGGATTTGCCTCAGTAACTAGAAGATGCAGCTGCCTCTTTCCTGTCAGTTGATAACTTTTTGGCTGTGCAGCCACAGCTATCAGGCGATTACCTCCACTCACAAAAACTCATCCTCTCCATCTTCACCCCCGCCCTCCTCGCCCCACCCCCACCCCACTTCCCGCAACATCCTGCTCAGGATAAAAGCAACCGTTGTGTGTAAACACCTCCAAGATGGCACTTAGGCCACATGGGGTATCAAGGGTATTGCCACCAACACTGGGAAGGAGGAGCAAGGTTGTCACAACCATCTGGTGCTCTCAGCCCTGCAATTTGAGCTTATGTCCAAGAAGATTGTTCTGTCACCGGCCCTTGCTGAGGTGGGCATGTTTGGCTGGGTGGCAGTTCCTACCTGGTGACAATGCCATTGGGTGACTGAGGGGCGCTCCACTGGAAAGAGGCGTTCCTGGAGGTCACAGTGCGGATCTGGGGGGGAGGTTGCTCTGAGGGTGGAGCTGGTTGTGTGGTGATTTGGGCCATGGGTCCTTTACTGCAACAGTTGAAACAGGTGCAGGCCTCCACACCAATGGAGTATGTGGTAAAAGGTTTTAGCCCATGTATTGTCTGCTGGGTGGCAGTCCCTTCTGACAGCTATAAAAATTAAGAGGGAACTTGTCAAACTTCAAGCACCACAAGTACTAAATAAGAGTTATGGAGCTGAACTAACTCCAGAAGAAGACAGGCACAAGGTTCTGCATGTCCTTTTAGTCTGACATTAATACAGCTGTTGTGTATTGAGAACTCCGTGCTCATTTTTCTCCCATTAGTTAAAGAAGAAGTTAAAGGGCGCTGTTCAAAGGGAAAGACCATGCCATCAGTGGCCTCACTGATGCCTTGAGTTGAGCTGTGACCACTGTATGTCAACTTGCAAATGTCATTCTCAGGAACAGAGAAACAGAAAACCTTTAAGGAGAAATTCTGGGCTAAGGGTACTGAAACATTAAGAAATTATTATGCAATATAGCTACCTAGTAAGTGTGCTGGCAAACATTCATGCATATAGAATCATAGAATCATAGAATCATTTAGGTTGGAAGACACCCTTGGGATCATCAAGTCCAACCATCAGCCCTACTCTACAAGTTCTCCCCTACACCAGATCCCTCAACACCACATCTAATCTACTCTTAAACACATCCAGGGAGGGTGACTCCACCACCTCCCTGGGCAGCTGATTCCACTGACTGACCACTCTCTCTGTGAAAATTTTTTTCCTAATGTCTAGCCTAACCCTACCCTGCTGCAGCTTGCAGCCATTCCCTCTTGTTCTGTCGCTCATTGCCCGTGAGAAGAGTCCAGCAACAACCTCCCTACAATGCCCTTTCAAGCAGTTGTAGAGAGTGATGAGGTCTCCCCTCAGCCTCCTCTTCCTCAAACTAAACAANGGCCATGCCATTAACACTGGCCCGTCTATCTAGTCTGTCCATCTAGTCTGTCCAATATCTCACAGGCTTCCTCCGTGTGGGTATAAGAGACAGCACTGGGGCAGAATGTGTCCTGTGGGTCAGTTTACTCACAGACAGAAGAATGTGCTCTCTGGTAGGTACCTCTAACTAAAGGGCCAACATGATGCTGCTCTGCATTCAAATGGCCATGGTGCTGGATGAGCCTGTTGGGAAACTCTCCTATGCTCAGCAAGGGAGAACCTGGCAGTTCTGGCAAAGGAAATGGCACCCTCATTCTGAAGCTGCTCACAGGAACTGCCACTTCACTTCGTTGCTGTACTCATTTGCAGGTATAGTTTCTTAAGCCAAAGAAATGAAATTATGCAGTAAACACCAGCGAGGGGCAACATCTGCTCCCACTTGGCAGTATGTGATTTAGCAGAGTGCAGCAAAAAATAGGATGGCAAGAGTCAAGCAAGCAAAGGAAATCACTTGGTACTTCTTGATGCCAGAGCCAGAGACGAGCCAGCAGTATGGCAGGTGTGAGGGAATGGAAAAGGAGGGCCATGCAGGCACCAATGGGATGAACTGGCTGAATCAGACTTGGACACAGACAATTGCACTGGAAGGAATACATGCATAATGTGCAATCAGTAGGTATCTTAAGCTCATGGGCAGGATTGATGACCTAGGAAGCACTTCCAAGGTAAGCACGATGGGATGAAGGAAAAGATCCCATACAAATATTTATCTACTTGTAAAAACCGAACAGATAGTGTTACAGACAAATATTTGGTGATTTGGTGGTAACTGTTCCACAGAATTTCCACAGCTAACTTTTCCCCACATCTCCCTATTTTGTAACTCTAATGAAGTCCTACTTATTTACTAAACTGAGACTAGTCATTTCTGGACACCTAATGGTGTCTCGGCTGAGACACCAAACATGGAAGAAGTTGCTTGGCTACGTGCACTATTCTTCAGTGCTTTACCATGAAATACTTCTTACCAGCAAGAAAGATTTTACAGGAAGCTCAGGTACAGCACTTTCTCCTGAACTTCAAATCCATAGGCTATCCAAAGCACACAATCCTAATGACTGCAGTTTCCACTTGCACCATTTGGACTGGCAGGAGCTGTCTGGAAGTGTTTCATTTGGACCACTATCTGCCCCTGAACAATACTTCTGATTCCCATCACATTGTCTCAGCACATCACCACATCAGAGTGCTTAATGATGATGTTAGTTCCTTAAGAAGCGCATTTAGACGAGTGAAAGCAGTGGTGGCCCCTTAGCCAGAAGAGAGCATTGCAGAGCAGTTAACAATGTGAGAGCAGGAGAGGAAGACAGTCTGCAAGCAGAAGTAGCAGCTTGTAAGAACAATATTTTTAAAAGCTAGAAAATACAGACTCAAATGGAAGGACAGAAACAGTGTTGACAATACTCACCACCACATTAGTCCCTCCAGTATCATTGGAAAACAGCCTGTAGATACTGACCACCCCATTTGGCTTAAGAGGGGGGCTGATGTTCACCACAGCCACAGTGGATGTCACCATGTCGAAGAGAGGAGCTTCCAGGCCCTCAGGAGGGGCAGGGCCCGTCCGGCACTGGGACCAACTGCTCAGTGTCCGGCCTGCTGAGTTTACAGAGCACACCTTTGTCACACAAAAACAGAGAAACTGTTAGTAAAGGACTTGAGTCTTCACAACATCCCCAGTTGGCCAGAAATGCTACTGCAGCTGTACTGACCCAGAAAAATGCAGCTGAATGACACCAGTGCAAAATGTCCCTTGACGGCCACCCAGCACCTGTGTTGACCCAGTGGCTTTCTAACAAAAGCATGGAATATTTCCTACTGCTGCATTTAGGCAAGAGAAGCTGATTTCATGTCTCAGGCAGTGTGTGTTCATGTGTCTTCTTCACACCTGATCCCTTAACTCTGAATTCCCACCACTTTCTGTGTTATACATGCAAAGAGGACTCCTTCGGAAGCTGTGACCAACAGAGGTAATGTTTTCAAAGACATCCAAGCAACAATACTGATATCCAGTCCTGCCAATTTCTCCCTTCTACACCTTTCCTTCATGCATGCAAGCAGCCTCAGTGAATTCAGCCTGGCACTGTGTGACAATTAAGTTCACCTTGACTGAATTGCACAAGTAGAACTATAGTTAGTCTTTAAAACCAGAAATTTTTACAGACATGTCGCTCTCTTGAAAATATTAATGTATCTGTCATTTGGCAGCATTTTCAGTAACCCACACTATAAACCAAACCCATTGAAAAGTGTAGTTAAGTCAGCATCTCTCATTTATTTTCACAACAACATTTGCTTTATGGCATGAGCACAAAGGCAGTGGCTTCAGTTCCAAGATTTCAAAATTTAGCAGCTTGAATTAGGCCTGATTAAAAACCACATGTCTCTATGAACTATGCCTACTGATTTTGTCAGCTTCCCAAAACCAGAGTGATCTGCAGACTACATAAAACTCAGCACTTATTAAACACACTCTCCAACAAATCTGCATGAAAATTAAATTTTGCTTTCATCAAGGAGTGAATAAACATATGGAAGGATGTATAATCTTATTTATCAAAAACCATTTGTATAATTAAACACGAATATCATAAAAGGTTGCCTTAGGTCTTCATTTGCATGAGTAAGTAATTTGTAGAATGTCAGGTACAATAGACAGAATAGATGGATGCGTGAGCGTATAGGGTTAAATTAGGCTCAATATTAGCCAACCACATAGTGATCAATCAGAATGATAGATCTAAATGGCAATACAAAAGGACTGTCTGAGTGATTTTTTTAGTATAAGTATTCCTTAGTAAGCTTTCATGCCGAGCGGTTCTAACTACAATAAAACATGGTCTTATGTGATCATCACCAGGCAGAGGTCCTCAGGAAGTGGTGGATAGTGGGACTGTGCCTTAAAAAAATAGGTTTAGAAATAAGAGGACTTAAAGACTGACCCTGCAGTCCTTCCAGCTTGCAATATTAAGTTCCAAGACCACAGAACACTTCACAAGGGGCCTGAGGAAGGAAAAAGGCCCAAATCCACCACAGTGGCTTTGAAGACTGTGGTTCTGCCAATTACAAATCCAAAGTTCCTGCCTGATTCCGTCAGTAATGTATGGCACATTCATGTAAGTACAGATAATGCCCTACGATAAAAAGCTCAGCCAAAGTGCTTTCATTTTCAGTGAAATCAGTAATATATCTCGGTTGTGAACTTTTCATAAAGTCAAACTGTTCACTTTACTGCAGTAGGTCAAACCCTCTATCTCATTTCACTCCCAGCTGCTACAAAGATTTGCCCACAGTTGTTCACTTCAAGGGGCGTATTTCTTCGTGGAGAGAACAAGGCACATACGGAAAGAGCAGCTCTGAGTGTGCCACTGGCATCGACTCAGTGCTGACCTGAGTTCAAACATTCCCAGGCTGTGTCCTTAATGAGCACAGAGCGTAACAGTGTCGGACCTGACCTGCCGAGCAAGCTGCTCACAGCAAAACTGAAGGTGATGAGTAGGAATAGAGGCTTCCTGTGAAGGACAGGAATTCAGCCTCAGAATGGGAATCGTCTGGGAAACTTGGAGGAGGGATGCACACTCCTCACTGAGAGTTGGATGGAGATGCCTTCCTTCATTGATCCCTCTCCTATCGTAGGAGCCCAAGCCATGTTTTTTTTTTCTAAAACAAGCCTTATTTCAGACAAACAAGGGCTCTTTCTTTCAAAACACTGTCTTACGGTGAGGGAAAATGGGATGCTCATCTCCCTTCACGCTACCACTAAATGGTTAAAGGACTCTTCCAAGAGGCAGGTAATTTAGGCTCAAACACATGCTCCAGTGGAGGGAGTTAAGCCTGCCTCCTCCAGAGTGGGAATGCCCAAGCAGATGACCTATCTTTTTGCTTGGGGTGCTCACAGTGCTGCCCATGGGGCTGTTTCACTGAGTATGAATAAAATGAAATCCAGGATGATTGGGCAGAAGACAAGCAAGGAGAAGCAGCCAGTTACCCAGACCTTCCCTAGGGAGGTGAAGGGAAGCTGAAGTTGCAGTCCATCCCTGAAGCACTACATGCCTGTTCCTCTTGAAAAAAAGCCAAGGCCACAGCCACATGCATGTTGGCCTGACAGGCAGGCATGCTCTGAGGTTGACTTCTAGACAGACGCCAGCTGCTCAGCCCTGCCAAGACACGTTTCCAGCAGAAAACCTCTAGATGTCTGTGAAACTCACTAACGCCAGATTCTGAGACATTTGTGACAGCTGAACAGAACTTCTGAGGACCTAAATTCTGGATTTACACTGACCTAAGCTGGATTCCCTTAACTCCCTCTGCTTCTGCTCCGCCATCTGTAAAAGGATGGATGGGTATAAAAATATTTCCCTTTGAGAATCGCGGCCCAAGTAAACCCTGGTCAGTTTGGAGACTCAGGACAGTAAGTACTTAGAACAGACAGAAATGCTTATATTTAGCCACTTCTTTGCATGAAGAAATGGGACAGCATGGCAACAGAAGGCACAATGAGGAGTGCTTGTTAAAATCCGAGGTTTGGTTATGGCTCCTCAAAAAGTCACCAGAAAACAGTCATAGATGAATGCTGTTGCCGGGCTAGCCTGGTTAAACTGAAATTTCAGTTTGGACTTTTGTGAAAAGTTTTTTTGGCTCACAAATGTTACTTCTAAATGGTGATATAATCATCACCAAAAATATTTAACTGTATTATACAGAATTGTAAAGAGCTTAATAGGCAACAGTATTACCTGCTGCTTATAACATAAGAAGATTATAAAAGAGCAGACAGGAACATGGGGCAAACAAGAACAATCGGATCTCAGGAATGTATGGAATAGCAAAATGCAGATAGCAGAAAGCCAAAAGAAATTCTTACAACTTGACTTTCTGAATATACTGCCTGGAAAAGCATTAAGTCTGACATCATGGTGCATGGCTCAGCACCCTGCCAAAAGATGTGCTGCTCTTAATGGCTGCACTGTCCCAAAAAAGCCAGGAGAGGGCTCTGAAATCAGCTACACTGGTTACTATTTAAAATGCTTTATCAACCTGGCCCCTGGCCCAGACTGCACTTTGAAGTGAAGCCAGAGAGAGAAAGGAGGGAACCTCTGCGGAGGCAGTATATTTGGATTACTGAAGATTACCAGTTACAGGTAAGTAAGCTTGTTTTTTTCCATCATAAATGAACCTTCACAGATCCCTGCTCTGTGTGGCAGGGATCTGGTGGCCAGCCATTGCTCAATATGATCACAGGACAACCTCAAGGTTCATTGGCACAGCACGAAAGGGACAAGACCTATGAGGAGCAGGAAGGAAAGCACTAAGAAGATGGCCACAGCCTTAGTGGAGTGAGGCCAGCCTTTTTGAGCTTAGTACAGCTAAGTAACGACTACTCCCATAAAGGGCAACAAAATCACAATGGCCCTTTGGCATAGATGCAAAAAAATCATGGTATTATAGTTGCTGACAGTGGAAGAAGCCCTTTAGATGAGGCCCATTAACAAAGCCCATTACTTCATCCCTGCACCACAAAGGTTCATCTGCAGCAATACTCTTGAAAACCCAGGTCCTTACCAAGGAAGTTGTGTTTTAAACTAAAAAAGAAGTGTTTGGTTTTTTTCATCAAATTAAGATCATATGTGAAGGTATTTACTCTGGACTGCACACAGCTATGACTGCTGGTCTTTCCAAAACTGATCCAATGCTGGCACAAATTGGCACATGCCAGGAAAGACAAACAGTAGCAGAGAGGAGTTTGTACCACACTTCTCTTTCTACAAGTGTTTCATGGAGGTCACAAAGACACAGCACTACTTTGAGACTTTGCTTTTGCTTTCTTGACTCAAAATTTTTCAGTTTCTAATCCCATACTTACATAAATGCAGAGTTGTCACAGTAACTCTTTTCCAAGGTAGCAAGATAATTTTAGGGGTATATAAGATGCAACATCAATAAGTTCAGAAACACAGTACCCAATTTTCAGTTGTGTTTGAACAGCAGTCTGCAAGAAATTTGAAGAGGCCATAATCTTGGCTAGTTAAAACTAGAGAAACCCAGAGCAGCTACTTCTCGCTGTTGGATGCAGCACCCTTCACAAGTCTTTCTTCTCATCAGAACTGACTGGCGTGCAGTCTGGGTAATTTTGAGTTACTTATGCAAAACCAGCCCAGCCCAGAACACAAAGCCTGTCTGCAAATTTTAGCACTCAGCGGTAGGATAATGCATTCACATTGGGTGCTGCAGTGTCAGGCAAGCATTAGCAAAATAGAAAGTTTTGAAAGTGGTTGCTGTCCACGGGGGACAGAGCAAAGGCAAGGGAAAGAAAATACTGTGTCTACCAGGGGCACAACAAGGCAGTAAACAAATGTGTGCTTTCCGCCCATCCTCAGATTCATACTTCTCCCTCTTCAACATTCCATTAGCATCCTTAGGGAGGCCATAAACATATAATGAGATAGATTTTAGATACAGGCTTCTAGCACTGTGATAATTTGAGCCTCTTAACATTGCTATTCATCTCCACTGTTGAAATGCTAATAATAAAAGGACTAAACTAATTCTGAGGAAGGGAAAGTCAACAGGCAAACACTTTGTGACTTAAACAAAATTATCAAATTCTAAAGGAAGCTCATTTCATATAGCACAGTATAACACCAGTAATTAATGAGAGATGTAAACAGGTTTAACTCTAAAAGGTAGAAAATTAAATAATTTGTTTCCTATGGGTATATAATGAGATAGTTACCAAGTTCCCATGAGAGCGATAAGCAGATATTAAAAGGTCTTTCCAATACCTGTAATGGCTAAGGGCAACAGCTAATTCAATAGATTCGATCAAAATCACCACTTCTTTCTCCGCTTCTGATTTATTACTTTGGCTGTAGCTAGTCATCACTCATTTTAGTTTGCTTTTCAGCAGTCATAAATTATGCCTCATAAATAAAAAGATACAATCAAGGAAATCATATCAAGTCTTCTACAGCCCTGGAGTATATTTTCCCCTGGTACTCACACTAATGTTGTTTTAAAGGATAGCTTGCTGTGGTTTTGATCATGTCAGAATCACAATTTATCGAGAAGTGTCTTCCAAAAGTGGTGCTGTAACAGTTTCACTGATAATTTTGGAAGCCAACAAATCCAGCCTAATATCCGTATTTAGTTAAATGAACAAAACATCAAGATTTGTTGCATCAATGCACAGTTTAAGCACTTGAATTTAGGATGGTGTTGACAACAGAAACATAGTGCCTGAAGTGGCACTTCATGAAATAAATCTTGTGGTTTCAAATGCCTTTCTGCCTACTGTGTACCCTCTACCAGGGGAAAGGAAGCATCTTGTTCTGCAAAAAGGTATTTGGAGTAGGTACCACCTACATCAGAGTAAGAGCATAGTTATGTATGCTTTACTCTTGAGAAACTGACGTCTAGCTTGGTAGCCTAATGCAGGTGCAGTATGAAAAACTCCCTTTATTTGGGAGCAGAGAGCACAATGGACTTGTAAGAAAAAACACTCTTCCAAACAAAATGAAGAAGGAATAACAAGCAAGGAGTGCAAGAAAGAACTAAATTTTATTTCATGTCACTACTTTGTAGTGCATCTTTCTGTCATGGAGACAGGCAGAAGTGGTGAATTAAAATGATGAAAAGGAGCCAGATATGAGGGATATTATAAATGGGTGGCTATCCATCACTGGTCAGTCAGTAAAACAGCTTCACCCCATTTTCAGCTGTAGAAGTCACTGAGCTGTTTGTCAGTAACTAAGCAGCAGAAACTGGAGCTCAGCCAGCAATTTGACAGACAGGCTGGTAAACCAAGTGTCATTCTTGTCATCTCTGAAAGTGACCAAGAGGGCTGACATATTCTGCACCAATGTAGTTGGTCCTTCCTTAATCTTCATTACTTTGCACCCATTTTTGTTCTATTTATCTCTCCAAAGCCAGGATATGATTTGTTTTCTCTTTGAGAGTCCAAGATGGAAGACCCAAAATATACTTTCCGTGGTATATCTTGGGATATCTACTAGACCTCTCGCTTGGCTGCAGTAACTGGAATGTGAGCAGTGCACTTCACAAGCAAAAGGGATGCTGTGATTCCCTCAGTGGTTGGAGGCAGACAACTTCAGTGTTTCAGACCCTGTTCTTGGTGCATCGGATAGTTCTAGAGAATAAAGTGCTGCAGGAAGCCATAAATCTTTCTGAAAAGAACAATCCTACTTTTCTGTCTATCACATGTTCCATGAATGGAAATAAGGACATATAAGAAGACAGTAAGCTATTAATCTAAAGAAGCAGTCTTAAATACACAATTAAGCACAATTGTAGGTGAGTGACATTGCACTTGTATGCAAGCCACACCATATTCTGACAGCTCTGCTTTACAGAACAGAACTAAATGCCAGAATTCTGTTCAAAAGGACCTCTCCTTAGCTGAGAAAAAAATGTCTGACTCCATAGGTTGCTATATGGTAACATTGCACACCATCCTCGATAATTCCTGAGAAGGACCTACACACTCTGTTTCAGAAATATTCCAGGATTCAAAAGATTACAGTTTCAAACTCATTAGGTCTTATGAGTTTGAAAGTTTAAGTCAGGATTTTTTTCAGGAGATCACACGATTACATCTATTTAATACAGCTGAGGATCTCAGGCAGCATTCCAACAAAAACCTAAAAGGTCAGATGCTCTATAATATGCAAATATCTAAAAGCATGAATAGATTAATAGAGGGAGTTTCGAACATGTAAGTAATTCTTTCTGAGTATGGAACAGTAGGCACCTTAGTGCCTCTTAAAAACCTGCTGGAACCTAGCAGGTGCTAATATGCTTATACAGATCTGGCCCTTAAAGAGTAAAAGTGCTTGCTTCCTTGAATGACAGTGACCTAGGCAATTAGGGGGCATAATCCCTTTGACCAGGATGAGCTTCTGAAGTCACTTCATCATTCTGAAAGTGCAACTTTTGCACATAGTCTTAGAAGCTCTTAATATTCAGCTGTAGTTTCCAGCAAAAAAAAAAAAAACANCCAAAATCCTGAATTCAGATCCAAAGGAGCTGTCAGGGTTCATTGAACTAAATCTCAATACCTCCAAAAATGCTGGAGAGACTCCCATCACAGCCCTTTGATTTTATCTGCATTCTGCTGGAGGAAATTCAGTTGCATTTAAGGTTTTATGTCCAGCAAACAAGTCTCAAATGCAGAGACAGCAGAATCAATATCCAGTTTAAGTGAAATATAAATCTGGGTTTCATCAGCATAATAGCAAAAGCCAAGCCCTATACTTACGAATAACTTGTCTCACAGGCAAGATATAAATTGTCAACAATGGTGTGGCTCAGAATAGATCCCAGAGGATGCTGCAAGTGACATAAACAGAAGACAAACATGTGCATGCAAAAGCCTCTCATGGTGAAATAAATGGCCACCAGTGGAAAAAAAAAAACCAGATGATTTAGGGTCCCAGTCAACAACTCAACCTGGTTACAGAGCAGAAGCAAGATGAAGAGCAAAGTCTTGAAAACAGCACAGTAAACTACAGGAATCTGGTCAAGAGGCTTTGTTATCTGTCACTGTTAGATCATTAAAAACTTTGACTCAAGAAAGTCTCTGTGGTATCAACTTCCAAAAAAGCCCAGCTTCTGAATGAGATAACTGAAAGTTGGTGCAACTGAGAATATCCTACAGCCAACGTCTACAACTTTCAACTTGAGAAGTTCTTCTTTATCTAAGAAAGTTTCCTTACTAATAAGTAGACCTTGAATCTGCTACAATGCTTGCTATCTACTCAGCCCTATCTGCAATTGAATTCACATTCTTCACAGATCCTGTCCAAAGTAGCAGGTAGAATGGTCTAACAAGAGTTCTACTATAAGGAATCTAACTAAATAGAGAGCAGATTTCCCACTCTTGTGACCAACAGACACAGGCACTAAATAAAATCTGAGAGAAAGAAATTGAAACCTTAATATTTGTACATAGTAGGATCTAAAATGCAAACTCTTCACCCTAAAGCATGGTTTCCAAAAAAGGTTTAACAGCCCTCATCACAAGAGAAGTGACAACTGGAAAACACACCCTAGTATATTTAAACTGCAACAAATTGTAATTATAATTTTTGATTTGGAAAGTATTATTGTAGCATCTTCTGTACTGCTAGCTTCAAGAAGACATCATTAAGTAGCCGAAGGAAATCAAGTAACGTGGACCTGCAATCAGGAATAAGCAGTCAGCTCACAGACACGTGTCATTTCCTTTAGCACAAAGCCAACAGACACACTTTTCACACTGGCTGTTACCTTACAGACACGCTGCCAATCCAGAAACCTCTAAAGGAAAAAAAAAGGAGGTTCGCGATTGTCAAGCAGAGAAGAAAGGCTTTCTGAAAACTGCAGTGATTACGCTTTTCTAGCGTCCTGGGCTCCCTTTTTAATAGTTTTGTAATTGTCCCTTCAGAATTCTTTTCTTAATCAAATTAGAGCTGCTGGAATGGATGTCTGAAGAAAGCCACTGCACTCCTCCCTTCAGGCCCTGGGACTCTAGCAGTAATGGAGAGAGAGGCAAGGGACACAAGCTGAAACAAGGGAATTAGATGTAAAGAAAAGTAAGAGATAAGTAGTCAGAAATTGGAACAGGATGCTCACACAGGATGTATAATGGAGATGCAAGGATGGAGAACTTGATCCAATGCTCAGTTGGACACAGCAGTGAACAGCCTACTTTATCTGGACCTGCTTCAAGCCAGGAGTTAGGCTAGATGCCTTCTGGATGTCCCTTCAAACCTACATGACTTGTTGAGTCTACGACACACAGATATATAGCAGCTGGATAGACTGAAGTGATAAAGCAACTTTTTAGATTTATTTCTTTATGGTTTCTGGCTACCCAAAAGAACACAACAGTAGCAGTGGAGCTGAACTGTATAGTCCAGTAGCAGTGGAACCTGAACTGTATAGTCCATTCTCATCAAGTTTGTGGATAACACCAAACTGGAGGGGACAAGTTGGTATGTTAAAGTGCAGGTCTGCCATTCAGAAGTGCCTAGAGGAATGGGTCGTAGAATCTTTATGAATTTCAGCAAGACAAATGTGAAGTCTTGCTCCTGGGAAGGAACAAGTCCTTGCAGCGTTACAGGGCAAGAACTGACCATCTAGAAAGCACCTCTGCTGGAAAGGACCTAGAGGTCTTAGTAGGTAGAATGCTGAACATGAGCCAGCAGTGTAATCTGGCAGCAAAGATGGGCAACAACATCTTGAGCTGTTTAACAGGAGCATAGCCAGAGAATTAAATGAAGTAATTACATGCCTTTACTTATCTTTTGTTCTGTTTTGGCCCCTGAACACAAGAAATTGGTGAATTGGAGCAAGTTCAGCAGAGTGCCACCAATGTAATCAGGGGGTTGGAGAACTGGGCCTATGAGGAGAAGCTGTGGGACTGGGGTTTGTTCAGCCTGGATAAGAGATGGCTTTGGAAGGACTTGATTGCAGTCCCCAAGCACCTACCCACAGGCTAAGAAGAAGGTGGGTTCAGCATTGCCAAACTCATCTTCAAAATATATGTGTACAAAAATTGCATACAGAATCAGTAGTGAGGCTTACTGGTCTCCTGTTCAGTGGCAAATAAGCTTGCCTATTCATAGACAACATCATTTTCAAAAATCAGCCTCACTGTGCTAAAATAATTTATCCACTTACTTTTAGAAACAACAAATTCAATTCAAATTTTTTTTAGTGAGGGTCTAATCTCCACAACCCCATATGAAAACTTGGGAAAGACTTCAGTTATAAATAGCAAAGTTCACACACTGAACTCAATTAAAGACCTACATTATCACCAGTACTGTAAGATAAAAAAGAAAGATGCTAAAACTTGTAACGTTGACATAGAAAACAATTACAGGTGAAAAAATGACAGAAACGGTCTCCTTGCTTTATCTTAGCCTCATAAGAAAAGCAACCATAAAAATACCTATGTGCATGAGACGTAACCGTAAACATCAACAGCAAATTCAATTCACTTTTGAACCACCCATGAAAACTACTTGTGCTCCTAACATCTAATTTAAAGAGAAAATGATGCCAGCCCCTCTTGATGTAAACTACTATAAGATTAGAAAGTAAAAATTAATTCATAATAGGTTAGGAAGGATAGAAAAAGAAAGAAAAACTAATGAAATGAAGCTGCTTTTTAAGTACTAGATTTTCACGCTACTCATAACATTAGAGACTTACAAAAGCTCTAGAGGATACACAAACATTTAACATAGAAGAAGCAGGCACTTATGATTAAGCTAAAGAAAAATGAATGCTGAATGAAAGTCTTGCTTCTGCAAAATTATTTTCAGTTTCTCAACTATTTATAATACATTAACAATAATCATTCAGGTGTCAAAATACTATTAACATTAGAAACAAGATGTGTATATCCATTGTAAGTGTAAAGTAAGGTTTTCAAAGTGTACTGAAATCATAACCAGAGCTGCTAAATGGCTTTGACTCCCACCTGGTATTCATATTCTGTGTAAGGCAGCAAATTCTCATCTTTGAAGGAGGTTGAAGAACCATTGTAAACAAGTGTGAGGTCTAAGCTTATGTGGGCATGAGTTGTTAGCCTTCTGTAAAGTTCATAGTACAAAATCTTCCCATTTGGCTGCTGTGGGCCAGTCCACAGGATGGAAGAAGTTGACTGGAAGCCCCCGGCTGTTGTCCGTATCTCTATGAGAGGGGCAGGCTGCACTTCTGGGGGAGCCTCCAGCGTCTGTACCGATGCCCACTCACTGGAGGCACAACCCAGCTCTGTGCAAGCTTGGAGCTGTACTTCATACCTTTGGGAACACAAATCAGGAACAAAGTGACCAAAACAGTGCAAATACAAATACAGACTGTGTGAGATCTGGGTGATTTCTTGATTTCTCTTGGTCTTTGGCATTTTTTAATATGAAAACATACAGATTATAAACTATGCCTCATGACGCAAAAAAAGGAAGAATGCTGTCTTCTGTGTTTTCATTTATTGGTCTGTTTTTTTGGTGTTTTTCAGAGCAGAATTAACATCTACAAGAGTCAAGTGATCAAAATAATTTTGATTTTGATGATATAAATCAAAATGATGATTCACTGTAGGAGATAATTTGGATATCATTGAAGAGCTATAGAGCTTGACTATTATTCTCTCTTTGGATTTATTTTAGTTATATGCAAATAGCAGACAGAGTGTAACCGTGTAACACACACAAATTATGCATACACAAATATATAAGGAAAGGTCAGGTAAATAAGCAAGAATTAGTGAGGAAGATACTACTTGACACTAGGAAAAAATTCTTCACAGAAAGAGTGCTCAGGCACTGGAATGGGCTGCCCAGGGAGGTGGTGGAGTCACCTTCCCTGGATGTGTTTAAGAGTAGATTGGATGTGGTGTTGAGGGATATGGTGTAGGGGAGAACTTTGGAGAGTGGGGCTGATGGTTGGACTCAATGATCCCAAGGGTCTCTTCCAACCAAAATGATTCTATGATTTTATGATTCTACTTCAGTATCAAGTGTGCTCCTTCTGTAGCAGAGTCCAGTACCCTCTTTTAAATGTTAGCTTTCACTTAAACACAAGTCACTTGGTTTCAACTCAAGGGTGAGAGCAGGATCCTGATGTGACTCCATGGAGTCAGCCACACCATGAATGGGCTAGCTAACAGGTCTTTGCTCTCCCCACCCCAAACTTTGTCAACTAAAGCCCTATTTATTCTTGAATGCAGATGTCTTGTGAAAGATACAGAAGTACAAGATTGCAGGTTTTGGAACCTATAGCAGAATGCTGAATTACTCCTTGTAGTAATTACTACCTAAATCAGCCCTATGCACTTCATCAAGATGATGGTGTTAATATCAATTTAAAAAAAAATCCTGGTTTTATTGTATGCTTTTTAAGAAACAAAACTCAGTCTGTCTGACTATCTGTTTAAACAAGATGGGTGAACTGTCTGCCAGTCTACTGAACCACATTGCAGGATTCACTCAACAGCAAGGTCTTCCAGACTTACCTAGTGTAGGGTTGTAGCTCTGCCACTATGTACGACCGTCTCAGAAAGGAAACCTGTGAGGCATCAAAGTCCACAGTTTTCCTTTCTGTTTCAGCAGGCTTGTGAATCGAGATTGTGTAATTTCTAATGTCACCATTTACTTTGATAGGAGGATCCCAGGCCACCAAAATCTCCTTTGAGGACCATGCCTGCAACCTAGGAGGCAACATCCCAGATGGAGCAGAGGGGTTGGTTTTTATCTGAGCTGATGGGCTGGTCACACTCCCTTGACTATTATTTGCGGTGACAGTGTAGCTGTACTCCATGCCTGGCATTAGGGTGAAATCAAGAAACCGAGTTTCCAGTCCTGAGTAAACAAGTACACCATCCCTCCTTAGCTCGTAGCTCGTGATTTTACCATTTGGGTTAGCTGGAAGTTTCCATGTGATTTCAATTGACTCTGAGCCCATGACAAGCAGCCTGGGAGCGTCCATATTTAATGGTGGAGCCTCCATTGTCATCACTGACTGGGACACACTAGATGTGCAGCCCCCCGCAGTACAGGCAATCAACGCAAAATCATACTGCATGTAAGGTTGAAGATTAGAAACCAACATTTGCAACCTTTTGCCAGGATGATACTCTTCATTATTTAATTTCAATATGTACTTGGTGATATCTCCGTTTTGTATTTGGGGAGGCATCCAGGATGCGTTAATTTGAGTGGCACTGACAGCCTGCAGAGATGGTGGATCCACTAAGGCAGGAGCTGCTTCTGGTGTCCGTATTGCAGCTGGTTCACTGGTAGAGCAGCCTCCCATCGTACAGGCGACTATCGCATAGTTGTACATTGAATACGGCAGTAAGTCTTCATCCGTGTAGTTGAAAGTAGCAGCATCAAAGCTGAAAGGATAGAGAACGTCATTCTTTAGCAGCCTGTATGACTGAAGAATACCATTGGGCTGTGCCGGGGAGGCCCACGAGATGAGCACTTTACGGGGGTTAATTGACACCAAGGATAACCTGGGGGCAGCGAGACCTTTTGGGGCAGTTTGACTAGTCTTTGCCACTGTCCAGGAGCTGTCAGTGTAGCCTGCTGCATTCCAGGTGCGTATTTTATATTCATACCTAGTCCATGGCTGTAAGCCTTTATCATTATACATGAATGTATTACCTCCAGTGTTATATTCTGTGAAAACAATTTTCTCATCTTCTATTGTTGCTCTGTACCCTGCAGCACTTTCTTTGGTGCATCTGTGAATAACTTCATAGCGAATTATTTTTCCATTTGGATTAATTGGCTGCAACCAGCTCAGTTCAACATTGGTAGCATTCACTGCCTGGATTACAGGTGCCATCTGAGACACTGGAGGTGCTTCATCTGTTCGGACCAGCTGGGGTGAAGACCGAGTGCAGCCTGCTGCATTGCAAGCCTCCAGGACGAGGGTATAGAGAGTGTACGGCTCAAGGCGCCTGAAGAGGAACTGGCGAGATAAACCACTGTACTCCAGGTTGTCATCACTGAAAATATTGTAGGTCTGGAGAAAGGAAAGAAAGGAAGAAAGAAAGGACGAGGGGAAGGCACAAGGAAGGAAGAAAGAACAGAAGCCAGGATAAAAGGAAAAGGGCGTAAGGACTATTAACCAGTGATTCAGAAACTTACTTCTTTACCACTAACAATCACCACACAAACAGATCATTGATACAAAAAGAATGGTTTGATCCAATTTTCTTTCTTCTTTTTTTTTTTTTTTTCTTTTCATTTTGGATGCAGTAATAAATCACTTAGTGACAGTTTTCATTATATTTGTTTGTTATCAAGCTTCATTGCAAGGCTCTCAAGGGCTAGCACAAAGCTTGCAGACTAACGCTAGAAAAAATCACTCAAGAAAAAAACCTCCAAATAAAACCCTTTAGTTGCAAACCTTGCAGGTAAAGATTTACACTCGGATGAAACCATTGAGCTAAAAGTCCCAAATTTCAGAACAACCTTCTGTCATACCCAAGTTTTCCTGAAACACATTTGGTTCATTGTAAATGAACGTTTACAGTCATGGGGTATCACAGGAATGCTAATACTCATTTGAATATAACCACAGGCAGAGAGTGCTCACAGACTGCCTTGTGCTTACATAGGACTTCTGTCTTATTTTAAAGTATAATGCATTTGCTTGAGTCCTTTTCAGCAAAAAATGTTTTAATTTGATATTCAGCATTTACCTTCTCTTTTTTTGATCAAGTGAAGTGTCAAGATGAAGATTACCTTAATCACACCATTGGGCTGGGAGGGTTCTAACCATTTTAGCAGCAGAGCTCTGCCATTTTCTTTCTTTTCCACAGTGAAGTTGCTCAGGCCACTGGGTGAAGCTTCCAACGTGCGCACAGATGTCCAGGGGCTTGAAACCTGCCCAGCATTGTTTACAGCTACGACATGAATATGATACGTTGTGAAAGGTTTCAATCCAAATAAATGAGCCTGATGCTTTGTTCCCTGAAGCAAGAATACAGATGTTTGAGTTAGTTAAAAAAGTAATCAGCATCTGTGGTTTATGTCACTTGGAAAATGAGGTCTCAGCTCTGGGTCGCTTCTGACCGCTTTGCAGAATACCCCATCTGGTTACCAGGATTTTTTTGGTGGGTTTCCATAGCTGAACCTCAAAAAGAAACTCTTACTCTTAAAAAAAAAAAAAAAATAGCTCTCATGGAGAGAGGCTATCTCAACGGAGCTGACTTCTGGGAAGTCCTGCACGGCCCAAGCCTCAGCTAGCAAACAACTTGCATTTTGTTCAGCCTGTATTCAACCTTTCTCAGTGAGGATCAAGCACCTGGTACGCTGAAGGATTAACATGGTATATGAGTGATGGCCACCTCTACAGAATTCTTATGTGCAGAAGTGACATTCGATAAGCATGCTGTCCCGTTCTACCTACTTAAGACCATTGTAAGCTGTATAGACAACAGTGCATCCAAGAGCACACTTTCATTTCCTGACTGGAAAAACAAACAACCCTCTTAAAAGCAACAGGGATGGGTGAAAAAGAAAGAGGGGAATGGAGGGAGCAAGGAAGGGAATAAATTGGTTTCTATCTTCCTGCTCTGTAAAGATGTCACTTGAAACATCTTCACGAGGTAAGACAATTGTATGGAAACCCATTGCCTTACCTGTTTCTCCAAGCTGGAGGAAGCAGCCATACTCTGACAGGGAAACAAACAGGGGGAGCTAGATCCTCCCTGGAGCCAGGCCCTCAGCTTGCAGTAGTGGAAAGATGCTAGGAGAAGCACAGCTGCTTGTGAATCCTTCTGGGCTCTGGCAGGACTGGAGCTGACCTGCCACCATGTCAGACCGCAGCCCAGCAGAGGGACATCCGGGTGGATGCAGACCAAAAGACATCAGCCACAGCCAGAAGGTGCCACTGGAATTGCAGCTCAGAGCTTTATCCAGCTCACCTCACCTCAAATGGTGTCTGACACAGACCCAAAACAGCTCGAATATGAGGCAAAGAGAACCTTAGCAGAAATTCAGACCTAGGCAGGAAGGCGATACAGCTGTAATACTGTTCTGAATAGCCACGGAAGACAAGGTGGCTAACAAAGAACAATTTTTGGTAGGAGACTGTTCAGATTTTTCTCATCAGAGGAGCAAGGAAGAAAGGAGTTCAGCTGACCACTAATATACTTAATCTAATTTTCAGTTGTGCTTTTGCATTAATTTTATACATCTCAGGAAGGGGTGTACAGGAATTCAGTTTCCTTCATGTGATAGAAACATCTGAAGTCAATTTCCCTGTTTCAGTGAGTCATATTAAGTTGTTAAATGCTATCGCTTCCAATTGTTTAATATTTAAACATTGGTTAAGCTATCAGACTCAGAAACAAATTTTAAAGAAATATTAATTTCCTTTTTTTTAAATATTAAAAGTTAGGTCATAAATATTTAAATAGTTATTTCCTCACAACAATGAGTTAGTCTTTTAGATAAATATAGCACAGCATTTGAATGACCATTATGAATATTAAATCTGAAGATGCCACAAGTACAGATTATAAACATACTTTTCTGATAAATGATTCCTTTTTCTGTTAAACAGGGCAAACACTAGCAAGATTAATAATGCAAAAAAGTATAATTCTTTGTTAGGAATTCCCAGTCATCACTGCCAAAAAAGCATAAGCTCAAATGCAAATAGCAATCACCTCGAACAGATTATATATAAAAAAGCTCTGGCTGCTTTGGGACTTTTAGAGATACCTTTTGTCATAAGAAACATGGAAAGCATGTGGGCTATAAAGCAAAAACATATGTATCTTGTCAATAGGAGCACCTGTTCAATTACAGTTTATTTCAGTATGGAGAATTTAGTTCAGCCCCTAGATGGCAATACTATCAAACACTTTTTGTAACATGAGTACTTAATGATTAACAACGTGCGTTCAGTCATCCAACATACTCAAGGCAGCCATTAAAAAAATAACAAAACTGATTTCATTATAGATTCTTTTAATAAACATTTATGGCTTAGATCCTTGAAAGTGGAAGCGTTCAAACTGCCATAGCCAAAAACCTATACAGCCAAATGCAAAATTATGAACTGCAGGTTAAAGAACAGAGCTCAAAGTGAAGTTCATGCTTAGCATAAAAATCTGGCATCAGAAATTATGTTGGCACAAAACATGATTAAAATTAGCTTTGCAATTGGATGTAGTCTGTATTAATAGTTTTTATGAGGACAGTTATCTATTAGATTTTCAAAACAGAACTTTTAAAAGCCTAAAATTTACATTCCATGGTTCGGGGGTGGGTATGGGAGGAAGGGAGCACACAACATTAAATTACTGCCTCTGAACGGCTACACAGAGGCTCTTGGAAGGTACAAACATGTTATTACAAACACCACGCAAAAAGCAGTGGCTCTGCTTTCTCATCAGGTGCATCATCAGGGTGGGCTTTTGTGACAGCAATGTTACAAAACACTCCGTTCCTTTTTTTAAACAGAAAACTGGTGTATTTTTCATCACCCTTTACCGTTTTCCCACTAAACCCCAAGATTTAATTATTTACAATCCTCACCACACTTTGAAATGAAACAAGGATGGAGGGATTTCCTTGCCTGCAGTTCATCATGTTCTCTGGAGACTGCTAAACCATTCCTTCCAGGGATGACTTTTATCCCTGGCTCCTACAGATACTTCTTGAAGAGCAAATGGTTTACATGTATTTTTGTTTTGTTTGGTTTTGAAGTAAGCTCGAGGGATGTACTCCCAGAATACTAAGTCACATTTTCTCCTTGTACTGCTGCCATTGCCATTTGTGAATTTGCTCGGCTCAAAGGCTGATGCTGAAAGGAGAATGGATGGCAGTCTCGGTGATTCATTTTAATAATTACTTAATGTCCTCCCATGACATTTTCAGCCTAAAAATACTGTCCTGTTGGAATGGTCAAATATAAATAGCAAAATACACCTTGCAAAGGATAGCACTGTAACCTTTGGCTTCAGTGGACGACGACACAGCCTTAAACAGGAGCAGGATGAAAATCATTGCCTGGAATATTCTCCCAGTCTTTGTCTGCAAAGCCATGAACTCATATATCCCGTGTTTACACAGTGCTAACCAGCCAGATTTCATTCACCATTAAAAGTAAACCAACAAAATAAAATTTTAATGTGCACATTAAGATGTTCGTAGACTGACTGACCATGAAATCAGATGGACTACAAGCCCATGCCCTCTTTTCTCTGTTTCCCACTGCGAAGCATTCTCACTCAGCCAGTCATTAAGAATAATCCAGCAAACATGTAAGTGTGTGCAGTCTCAAATTCCTCCTATAAGGCCCATCGTTTCAGTGTAAACAATGAATAGAAACAGACACCTGAGGCAAGCTGTGAGGAGCCACCACTGTGATCTGATCCCCACCCTGCAGCCCAGAGCCCAACATTTGATGTGGCCCTTGCTTTTGACCACCCTGTCCCCTTCCCCGGGCAGCAGGGGCAGCACCACCACTGCTCCAGGCAGGACCTGCACCTTTGGTTTTGCTGTCCAAAATGCTTCACATGCTGCCAGGGACAGCACAGGCTGTGAACAGCAGCAAACACACTCCTCGGCTAATTCCACTCTTCAAACTGTAAATTAGGATAAAAGTTATTTAAAATAAAACCTTGTTTTAACACATTTTTCCAAAACATAAAATGAGAGACCATGAATCATGAATAATGTATCTGTCAAGATTTGCTTCAGATTGCCTTTTTTGTTTGTTTATTTTTTAATTCATGAGCACAGAAGTCACTTAAAGTCTAGAAACAAATTAGCATAGTCTTTCATGCTGTTCAAAGGCAGTCCCATCCATAATGCAAGGTGCCTGCCTTCCTCCCTACCTCTTGGTCCTCCTCCCGGGTATGGGCAAGGCTGTGCAGCCTGCAGCCTTCAAGGGTCTGATGATTTTCCACTGCCTACTATGATTGCTTTTGACTACTTGAAGTGCCCTTAAGGTGGCAACAGGGTCAAGAGGTCTTTGTAAGTTGAAAATGATCAAAAATTAGCATTGATCTGTAGCTGTCAATAATACTCTGCACAGGGGGACTCCCTGCACAAATGTTTAAACTGCATACAACTACACAACTTAGTCATCTTTGAATCTATCGATCTGATGAAGCAGCACTTTCCAGTGGTGTTACTCTGGGCTTTTTCTCTTTTTTCAAGGTAGGCCAGCTTATCCAGTTGCCTTCATCTCAGGGCATGAGTTCAAAATGTGACACATACATCAGAAGACCTCTGAACCACCAAACAGCTGCCCAACAGGCAGCTTGAGTATCTCTCCCTTCTTCAGGGGTAATCATCAAAACTCAGCAGGTCGTCACCAGGCATGTTAAGGTTAGGGTCTATTTTCTTCTCTCTCATACACTAACCCCTATTTGACAAGTATCTTTGATATCTGATTAAAAAGCCAGCTTACTTTCTGTGAGTCTCTAACTAAACTCAGTGGCATTAGACACTACCACACTGCCCATGGTAGTTGTGGCACGAGGACCCAAACCTCTTGTTTCACAACCCACAGACATAAATGATGGGAAGGTAATTCAGGACGACATTCCTCTGTCTACAGAGCCAGAGATGCTGAATTCTCTCTGGACAAGTGTGGAGAAATCTATGGTCTCTTGGCAGTCAGAATGTAGATCCAACTGTTTTCCAATCCCAATCTTCAAATTCTCCATCAAGGAACTCAAACAGATTCCTCCACAAGAGACATAAGTAATGGGGAATGATTGGGGTTTTACTCAGGTAAGATATTCAGTTTATCCTCATCTTTGTAATGAACCTCTTATCCAGTTCTCCATCTAATCTAGGTCCTTTACCATTTTCTGCAAAGCTCTGGGAGCACATCCACCTTTGTGAAGCTGTTCTTATTTTCTAGACAACTTCTAAGCCCCTGACCCTGCACTGAATACACTTTCATACGCAATCCCTAACTTGTCCTTTGCGTTGCCTTCCCTCCCCTCTCAGACTTACAAGATGCACTCTGGGTTGTTTTCATTTAAAAAAATCTACTTTGTTCCTAAAGGCTTATACTCAAATTTACCGGGATGTAACTTACAGATACACAAGTCCCGTAGCAGTGTGGACTGGAATATAAATTATTCCCATGGTAGTACTGAAAAATCCCAAAGGCAAGGCAAACAGAATGAAAAGTGTTATTAATTTTGCCAGAAATTATCTTGCCTAGAAGTCACCAGAATTTCCATTTTTACCAGAAATTGATGTTGCACTACTTATTTCCCTCCCAACTTGTGTAAAAAAAATAATTTTAGCTTTTTTCATTGATTTTTTTTTGCAAATTTCACTCTTAAAATTTTACGTTTTAAAAACTTTGCATTTCAGTTTAGAATTTTAAAATTACCTTTCAATACATAATTTAAATAATTATTATATTATTTGATATTATCCAACAGGTCTTCAATATCAGTAACATGTGATAACATTGGTGATAATTTTTATGGTATATAAACACTAAAGTATTACAAAAGAAAATTAAATAAACATTTAAATAAAGTTTTTTACATTTGTAAAACCAGGCATTTCCTTATTAAACCTAAAACAATTTTGAAAAATTGTTGTTTCAAAGGTTGTTTCAAGGTTGAGATGAAAAGGCACCCTTCCTTTTCCAGCCCTTGGGTGGATCGAAGCAGTCAGTCTTTTCTTCTACAGTGGCTAGGGAATGACATTCAGCAATTCATTACATTGCAGCTTGATTGTTATATAAACAAATTCAGGAAAAATTTATTTAAAAAAATAATTAGGTTCAAGTTACAAATTAAAGCACGTAAAATGGCTTCTTTGTTAAGATATAGCCTTTAATTATATGATGGTAAATTATTCTTTACTTGAGATTCCTGGCAAACTTAATGTTTTCTTTTTCAACTTTAAGAATGTTCTTGTTTTTTAAAAAACAAATGGCAGTTTTGCCATCAACACCAGAGAACAATATTCATTTACCCTCTGTGACTCCACGTTCCTGTCCTTTCTTAACAGTACCATGTTAGTAGCTTTTTTTAACAAAACACCCCTAATTTGCACACCCTATTTCACTCATTGCAATTCATGTTACTCCGTTCTGGCAGAGCATGTAAAGAACTGTGAATTGGATGCAGCTGAATGTGCCTCGTGGAGTTGGTGCCTATTTTCACTGTAGACAGTTTTCTTTCCTGGCACACCTGGGGACCTCCAGCAGTCTCACCAGGCATCTGAATCCCCAGCTTTGACTTGAAAGCAAAGCACCACAAAGAAAACTAGAATGCGTTGGACACTGGAATGAAATCAAGCACATTTAGCAAGCTGCATTCAGCCACTGTGCTAGCCTTTAGGTAGCAGTACACTTTTAAACCACCACCAATGTCTCAAGTTTGCTGGTAAAAATCTTAAAAAAACCTCATTGGGCAAAATCAACACTTCAGAAGCCTTCTTCACGCTCCTTCAGTAAAATTCTTTTCTCATTATTTATTTAAAATTCGTCAAACATTTCTGAGTTCCATCTTCTCAAAAACATATTTGCATCTGTATTTGTCTAATTTGTACTAGGAAATACTGAAGTCCAAAAAGATATTTTTCTGCATGACTAAATAAATCAAATAAACCAAAATATCAATGACATGACATTCCATTATAGACACCATCTAGAGTACGATGTCAACATGTTTTCCTAACATGAATATTTTATTTCTAACAACACTCACAAGACCTACTGTATAATAAACCATAGTTTTGCACCACCTGCTTTTTTTTCCCCTGTACATTTTTCCACTTTATACTATGTTTATTATTCCTTATCATGAGAAAGTAATGAAGAAGGAAAGAAGCAGCCCTTTTTATGAACTAGAGACCTGACAGGACTGTTTCCCCCAAACTTTGGGTTTGGTCAGTTAAAATCTGCCATCCATACTTAATCTGAATGATACTTTTGCTTTCAATAAACAGTCTGATTATGAAGAACTAGACTAAGTTTCTGTTCAAAATAATATAGGCAGAATCTGAAGCAAAAATTTTAATTCTATTTATTTGAGATACAATAAAGCATGATATAAAATACTTAAACCCTACTGAAAATCAGTTATGTGTCACCCTTGTTATAAAGCACATATATTGTATGTTCTGGTCTCTAGCAGAGTGAGGTGTGCTTTGTGGAGAATTGATGGTAGCGAGAGAGGACAGAGGAGCTACATCAGCAAAGACTTCATGGTATATGAAATCCAGCATTACATTGAAGTAATGTCAAACTCTATAGNTGTCTGCAGGCACAGCAAAAGAAAGAAAAAGCAGTGCTGCTGTAAAACAGCAGCTAGAGCCTAAGGGCTCAAACCTGCAAATGGTGGGGGGTACGTCCCATAATATGTAGCATTAGGGGGTTAATGTTATATTTT
>VZTM01032208.1:793-11573 GCA_013400555.1 Jacana jacana
ACTCAGCAGGAAACAGATTTTTGTGGTTAAGGTACTCATGGTTGGGATGATAGGCAGGGGACTTGGGTCAAAGGAATTTTCTGTATCAGAACCTATAAGCCTGTCTTTCAAGTGTACAAGCAATTCTGAAAAATAGAAGTCTCTGAGACTATGTCAGTCTCATTGTACATTATGCAGAATATTTCCATTTAAATTGAGTATATTTTGGGTAAAAATCTATATAAATCCTTAAAAGGAATCATCAGACTACTGCTTACAAAAGATCTTGTTTGGAAATAGAGCAAAAGGATAACTAGAGCATCCTTTCAGCTCTCTGGCTCAAAATTTCTCCTTGCTCTTGGAAGTCAAAACAAATGTCAATGAAATATTTAAAGTACTTTGATGAGAAAGGACTAGGCTGCAACCACAGATCAATGAGTATCTAGACCATCTAGCTCCCTATGTTTGTATCTGAGCTGTCCTAAAACACATCCCTAAAATTCAAGATCCTCAGAATAGACCTAAACATGAGTTCTATCAGCTACTGCCTCCTGTTTCACCTCAAAGCAAGAAGCAATTCAGAAGCTGAAGGGGCCAAAATTTATTCTTACCTGAAATTCCCATTTCTTTCTGTATAAAAGAAAAAGTAAATGAAATGCCACCTTGTTACATCTTCTGTTTGCTACAAATATCTTTGTAGAATGCCCATAAATCTGCCTACAGTGCATTTTGCCATCAGCGGCAAGTATACACTTTATGTCCTGTGAACCATTGAAATCATCTAGGAAATACCCCCAATAGCACATTTACAGAGCACATAGAGTGTAGCTACCAGACTGTAGAAAAAATTTTAAAATTGCAAATATTTTGAATCTTTACCATCAAGAATTTAGGTGACTGTTTACGGGAGAGTAAGAAATAAGAGCTTTTTTAATATTCCTCTTATCCAGATTCTCACATATTTGTGATACATTGGGTGGCATTTCTGTTGTGAAGCTCCCTCAGACAAGCTATATTGCAGCTGTAAATTCTAGATCTAGCCCACAACATTGGGAAACATTCCCAAGCAGATGGTTTCATTCAATAAAACATCAAAGTACCATAGTAAATAATGCTGTTGAATTTTTTAGCAGTCATTTTGCAGTGCCACATTAAACACTTCCAAAGGCAGCTGAAAGTGAAAGAGGTGAGAACAGTGCCACAAGGCTGTTTTGACTCGTGATGTTTGGGGAAGCAAATGAATGTCTAAGTGGCACTTTTGGATTAGTCTTTGACTCATAAAGAGCAGAGAGGATTGGGCAATTAGAGATGATCTGTTATTTCCCTGCCTCTTCACCACTGCAAAGAAGATTGGTTCCCCCCCTCCCTGTCTCACCCTGTTGGCTTCTGTCTGTTCCTGTGTTTGGGGAAGAGAGACTTTGAGTGAGGGTTGCTCGCCTTACTTGGATGTCCCCACACTTTTGAGACAGCAGGTTCTAATAGTGCGCCTGCAGCCAGCAGCAGGAGAAAGTTTTCTCCAAAATCAGCCAGATTCTGCAGATCAGAACAAAATGTCACCCAAGTGGAGAGAGATTGTAGAATTAGATTGCTTTGTCCATGCATCACAGGCTTCCTATACTAAAAATAGAATAGATACCAACACTTTGAGAACATACTGTATCTAAGGACAAGGGCACAGATAGAACAGAATTATCGAGCCTGTCAGGCAAGTGGTCTGCAGGCTTCAGTGTCCTGCTACTAAAGTCAAAGAGCAAGAAACAGCTCATTGCATTAAGCCTAAATTCTAAAGAAAAAATTCTGAAGAGAAAAAAAATTAAAATCTGTGTTTGATTTGTAGTATCCTGCTATAGAAAGAACAGCTTAGAACGATCACAGGTTTCAGATCATTCTGTGAACTAAAGGTTACTATATATCTGCACATGAGAATATCTCTTCTTTATATCCTTTCTAATGAACACAGTACTGCATGGATTAAACATGCAAGCAATTTAGCGCTCGAAGGGTTTCAAGTATAATACCCAAATCAGCTAATGAAATATGTAGTTACACTCTCTTGGAATATTCTGAAAGAGATTTGAAACATAAACCACCTTCCCATTAATATACAAATTGAAAGCAATATCCCTTTTTTCCCCCTCTATCCTTTGACTCAAGGCACAGAAAAAAATCCAGCCAGTTCCCAGCAAAATCTAGCCCTCCTGCAGCAATGTTCACAGCTCTATCTAATGTTGCATCCATAGCTGTCATGTTTTTCACTATCATCTCCCAAAAGCAAAATTTGGATGCAGCCTGTGCCAAAGCACCCCCACCTCCTCCTGAGCTGGCTCTGAGCAGTTCCTGTACTGGATGTGAATTCTCATTGTGCAACGGGATCAAACATGGGTCAAACAAGTGCTTTTTACGGAATGGCCTGTGTGTGAGCTAAAGCAAAAGATAAACCTTGGTCAATCGCAGAGACAAGGTGCGTCACTGCTACATGGCAGGGGATTCCCTAAAGATCCAGATGTCAAGTGGCCTTGAAGCAAAAGCTCCACAGCAATGCACTTTGCCTGCTTTCCCTCTCATCAGACCTCTAATGGGCACTGTGGGTAGTACAAGAACATAAGGAGAGCCAGCAAATGAAGGAGAAACATAAAAGTGATTTTAAAAAGATGAAAATGATTTTTTAAGCATGTGCATTCTGGCTCAATCTCTCCAGGAAAAAAAAAAAGGAGAAAAAAAAAAAAAAAGAGAACTAAGTATAAACAGCACTTTTTTCTTCCTTTTTTCTTCCTTAGTCATGACACATTTTAATGAGATTTGAAATGAGCACAGAAAGACAGAGCAAGATAACAAGGTTATCTCCAACTCTAAATCTTCACACTATTTATGATGCTAAATTTGCAGGCTATGTTGCTCACTTACATTTCCATAAAGTAGCATAATAAAAGAAAAAGAGCAACTCGATGGTAGCAATTTTTCCTCTGAACTGTCCTTTCTGAAAAAATATATGCAGTCCTGTGGGTTCTGGTACTCTTTTTACCTCTGCAGCGTAATCTTCCTTTTGTATTTTATCCCTTCTTTGTGCAAAGATAAAGAGAATAAATGTACATCCAGACTCCTGCTCCCCTAAGTGATATGACTCATTCACACAGGCATCTGTACCCCTTAAGGGACTGCCACTGTCTTTTCCCCTTAATTCATTAATTTAACTTTTCTGTTATACTGAAGAACTTCTAATAAAGTAACTTTTTTCAATTGATATTCAATCTCCTCTATGACCCTACAGTCACCTCTTCCTCTTCGGTAGTAAAACTACAATGGGTTGAACTCTCCCTATACATACCATGACGGAGGCATATATCTTCTAACATTAAGTCCATCTTCTTGAAATAGCCTCTGTTTTGTAGACTGCAAACAGGGACTAATGGCAGCCAGCAGTGTCTGCAACAGTAAGTTTTATCTATTTCCCACTAGCATCCGGCATATACCCGATCCTGCCATAGAACAGATACAGACTGGCTAGATCATTTCTAAGAAAATTTCTCCTTAATGCTCTCAGCTGGAGCTAGGATGTAAATGCTACTGGCTTCCTTTTGCTTTGAATATCTTTCCTCTGTGTTTCTGAATTAATCTTAGGAACAGTCTTCAAGCCATGGCAAACTAAACAAACTAATTTCACCAATTTGGTGATAGCATCAACAGATTAAAGAAAAAAGAAAATTTAAAAAAAGCATACAAATGAGAGTGTGGCCTTTTTTAAGACATTTTTGTTCTCTGCCACTTTCACAAAGACGTTAACAATTAGATCTTCTTCTTGTCTTCTAATGTAGGGTTGAATAAGTTAACAGCAGAAGAACATGAAGTCTATCTCATTTGAGGAAAGACAGTATATTGACCCAGTTTACGCTGGTATGAGTTCATAGCCTGAATTCTTTTCCTTGTTTATGAAAAATGTTAGCATTTGTAAAGGAAAGGAACTAGATAACTAACACAAATAATATTTGATTTAACTTGCAATCACTAATGGGGAACATATGCATTTCAGGATCTCCCTTAGCACTTTCAGAGGTAGTATAATGTTAGATAGTATTATATTACTTCAAAAATTACTTAGGTAATTGTACGATTAATTAGAAACTTGAGTTCTCTCACCTCTGCTGAATGGAAAACATCCCATTTACCTCACCAGTCTTTGATCAGATTCTCAGATCATGAAGTATGTCTGTGTTTGCAGAGACTAATAGGACAACATAAAAGTAAGTAAAAGTTTCTATATTGAGTACTTTGGTGCTTCTGTCACTTACAAAACAAAGAGAGTACTAACTATTGCTAATCTTGTGTTTTCAAAGAGAAATAGCCAAACTTTTCTCATATATTACCTCTATTAATCTGGAGAGAAGAGCAGGGCAATATGCAGTGATTCTTTTCTGTTTAAAGTCATTTACAGGTTTAAATAACTAAACATGCAGAAACTGCATATCTAAACCCATGAATCATTGGAGCACAATTTTAAAATACCACTTTCTTTGAAATCACTGTTTTCATTAAAAGTAAGGTTATAAGCTACTTACTGAATGTTATGCATATGAAAAAAATGTAAGCTGTGCTAATGGGATGTACCTGATTAATGAAAAATAAGTGAATGTAGAGTGATATAAGATCTGATGCCCTTTTAAATCTCAACAGATTATTAAAAAAAAAAAAGTAGTAAGGATTAGGGAGATTTGTACAACAGAGAAGTAAATTCAGTGAACTCATTTTGACTCACTTTTCCTCCATTGTGTAGCAAGTGTGCACAGGAGTGTCCTAAACTCAAACTGGGCCAAGAAAAATGCCCAATGTGTTCTGAATGTCAGTACCAGTATTCCGTCTGGGCATCTATATGTAAGATTCCCCAAAAAGGACATCCGAGATGGAACATCTAAGATTAAAGTGAAATGCCCATTCTCTTAGCCAAGAGTGTACTGGCCATGTCCACATTTCTAAAGTGGCCTTATACTGAGAATATGTTTGATATGTAGTCATATGATCAGACTAAGGGTCTACAGATGAGTTCAATAGGGGAAATGTTTTCATCCTGCTATTTGGATCTTTAAAGAAGCAGATACTCTTTCCACTTGCTTAACATCAGAACCAAAATTATTGTGTCCACATGGTATGGCAGAATACATGCCCATTAGCGTGAAATCTGTGACCATGTCCATCTCAAATGTATTTAGTATGTTTTCCTTAGCTAAAGCAGTAAGACCAGTCAGGGCTTCATCACTGAGCTGGTAACTCAGTGGGTAGTATTTATTGTTCATGGACATTTTAGAGGAGGTACCAGATACGCTTTGTAATTTTTCTAAAACATATATGTAGAACACCAGGCAGAGAGCATATCAAGTTAATGATTGTCTTTCAAGGTAAGAAGAATTGCATGCATTACTTTCCTGGAGGCTGGACTCTCATATTATTTGATGACCATATCATCAAGCACTTGGATATCATCTAATGACTAGTTCAGATGGTTAATGAGGGACATTTTTGTGGATATTGCAATGATTGGCAATTCTTTATTAGTACCCAGAGGAAGCAGACATGATGAAGATGGTAGCATGATCCTTAAAAGAAACCACAAACCATATTTCTCAAGTGGAGCTGTACTCCATTACTGCAATCACAAGAGAATATAAGAGACTAAAATGTGGGGTAGCTTGTATGAGCAAAACAATGAAAATGAAATATAATTTAAAAACCAAAAGTCAGGAAGCTTATTCGGCACAAACTACTTTGGTCACAG
This sequence comes from Jacana jacana, assembly GCA_013400555.1. Lineage (NCBI taxonomy): Eukaryota > Metazoa > Chordata > Aves > Charadriiformes > Jacanidae > Jacana > Jacana jacana. Next base: position 6,537 of record VZTM01032208.1, read on the forward strand.
ATGTTCTTTTTCTTGGGAGACAAGAATGAAAAAGATCACTGCCATTCATGAGCAACAATCATCAGCTGTCACACACTGAAATTCATGCTAAGGAACTAGACAAGGGGCTAAAATCCATTACTTTGTTTGGGTTTCCTTTCCAGGGTACAATGATGAGCAATTACCACACATCAATATGCAAAGAGATATTAGAAGGGCAATACAAGTCATCTGACAGAGCTTATAGCCTTTTTCCCCCTTCACATTTTTATCCTCTATAACAAGTGCTGAAAAACACTGTTCATTAGCTTGTATTATCTTTTGTGTCAAACATGATTTAGATTATTTTATTCTGCTTGTAAAGATTCAGTTTCCTGTGATTTCTTTAACGGTGTTACATTAAGAATTAATTTCGTTTAGTGCTTTTTTCTGACTATGGCTAATCAATAATACTGGACTTAATGCATTATGTGAGTGTTGCATTTTGTTACTCCTCTATTTACAATACAGCTTCAAATATTTGCCTTTTAAAATGAATACAGTAATGTTTAGTAGCTCATATGCTTTTTCTTGTAAATTGTATTCAGGAAGAAAACATTTGCTGAGAATACGTGTCTATTCCTGAGGTCAGGAAATATCCTTAGGCGTTTTGGGCCTTACTTAGTTAAGTAATATATTTATTGCCTGTGTTATTGTGATGCATCCCTGGTGAAGGATGAACAGGGTAAGTGTCAGTAGTATTCAAATCATGGTAGTGCATATATGCCCCTATTAGAACTCCATCCTATTTGGGGCTGTAGCAAACATCCATACTAGTATCTCTCTTGTGAAATGTTTTCAGAATGCCAGCTGAAGAAAAAAGGACGTATTACACTTGTATGGAAGCATTAGAAGATGAAGACTAAAATTCACAATTGATGTCAGACCATATTTATGCTGAGCAAAGAACCAGGCAGAAATCCTTCCCTGATCACCAGCAGAACTGGCTGCTGACTACAAGCATTAGGGTCAAGAGAGGTGAAGTTAATTAACATTCATTGATTTGGCTCTTTTTCTTTTGGGATCTCACAGGGACACGCATCTCTCTCCTGCCTCACGCAGAACTGGGTGAATTGGGCTCGCCATGGTCTCTCAGGTCCTCAGGTACTCTGGGAGGCTGAGAAATGTGAATGGAATGAAGGGACAGACAAGTCAGATCTTGCCAAGTCTTGTCTTAACACAGACTACTAGTTGATGTCACTTGCTTTATTGTTTTTTTTTCATTGAGGCATAACAGGCAATTCCCAGTAAATTATTAAATAGAAACTCTTTATCTCTACTTACTCTTTTACAAAGATATGCATCTAGTCTATGTGTAACACTTATTCTCTGTCCCTCAGACCCAAGAGTCTTAATAAAATCACCATCACACAGCTCAAAAGAAAGAGTAGTTGAGCTACATTGACAAATATACAACATATTGAACCTTAACTTTTATAAATGTAATCACAAATGGTATCAGCCCAGCTATACTGGAGCCACTAATGCAAACTAAAGGTACAGCCAGATATTCCTGAAAGACTCTATCTCAGACTCTCCACTGCCTTTACAGAGCACTACAGCTATTGGCAATTTACCCTTGGAAAAGGAGCTGTCAAGTAAATGATTTCCTATTCACATCATGTGGTACATAGAGATCCTGAGCTGATCCATTCCTCATGATTGAGCAGACAGGTCTTTTCCTTGCAATCAATGTCGATTAGAAACTGGTTTTGTGGTACTGACAATCTGTTGAGACTAAAGTAAAATCTCCTAGACCCTCCAGTAATGAAAAATTATCTACACAAAAGGAAGAATGAGTACAGAAAGGATTTCAGACTCCTATCTATTATCTTTGAAATAGAAAAAAAAAAAAGGGAGGNTTTGCTTTCATTAAACACATTTTGATTGATTATGACCTGGTCTGTCACGGTGGACCAGACTGGAATCGATCAGCTACTTATGAAGAAGAAAAAAAAACCTGTCACTGGAGTGTGGAAGAGAGTTAAAGTGAATTCAGGTTAGAGTATCATTCACTTGATTGAATCAAGTGCTAACAGAAAATTGACAGTGCAAATATCCTCTTCTATAACCTCTGCCCTTTTTAGGTTATCATTTTGGGAAAAGTCTGTATCTTCTGGGTAGCAAATATTCAGACACACATATGCTGTTAAGTGGTGGTATGTGCACAGAAAAGTGAGACATATTTCTTCTGTCTTGCTCATACTTTGGTCAGGACAGAGCTGTTAAGATTTATGATGTTTCATTGTCCTTGGCCTAGTGGGAACATGGCACAATTCCGGCTAGTAAGAGTTACATAGTCAGATAGTCATTCCATAACATAGCAGTTTCTTAGTAAGTTCACTGAATCAAGCTGTGAACAAAACATCAGCCAGTTTCTTATGCTTATCACTTTCCTTATATTTGTAACTGCCTGGTCTAATTTTCCATTTCATTGTGTTAATCTTTTATTCTGAGGTCCACTTCAACATGGAAGGGTTGACTGTATTTACATAATCACATCTCATCACATTTACATTTTAATATTGATAACTAATGAGTAATAGAGGTACACTGTCTCTTCCTAGAAAAAAGTGAAAGAACCATGGTTCCTGGAAAGTATCATGAACTTCATGGGGAGAAAAAAAAAAAATCCTTCCAATCCTTGTCTGGAGTTCTTTAAAGATAAACTCAATGCAGTTTCTCTCCAACTTGTATTATCAGTGCTGGAGGAGATGGAAATAAGTGTCCTTTGCTCAGAGGTTTGTACTTAGAGGTAGCTCATTTGAAATAATTGTACAATGAAAATGCAGAAGCAAGTTGCTTGCAATTTGTGGAGAAACATAACTGGAACAATTTTTTTAAAACTTGGGAAACCTATAGAGAATTTTTTCACATTCTCTGAAGGCCAGGCATGAACCTGTGTGCCCTGTGGCAGAGGTAGACAAGGCAGAAGTCACATTGTGGTTTGCATGGCCAGCACACCTCAGGTCTGCAAACATAAGACTTGAGCTGAGAGTAAAAGGCAGTTTGAATTTTAGCAGGTACTCTGGCTTAGGAAACTAAACCAGAGATAGTGGAAAGCACTATCAATGTGTTTTTCAGGAAATATCCAGTCTCTCTAAATTGATTCACAGGATGAAGCTGCCAGTAGCCAGTGCATGAATTCACTCAGGAAGTCAGAAACATGCTGAGAATGTGTGAAACAAGGAAGTTTCAGCAACTGCAAGCAAAATTCTCATCTTACAAATTTGTTTGTGAAAAAAAAAAAAAATGTATCTGAGAGAGCCACTGAATAAGAATTTAAATTTACTGAACAAAGGCACCCAGAGGCACCTCTCTGGCAACATCTGGTCCAATTCAGAAGGAAGAGAAGGCCCATGTTTTTATAGTTGATATGGATATGATGTTTCACTTTGTGATTGATGAAGCTGAATTTAGGCAGAGTGGGCCATTGTTCAGAATAAATGCCTTTAGATTTAGAGGAAGGCTTCTGGGTACTGCAGAGGTCAATTACATTCATACTTTCACTGTCTTCACAAATGTGATGCCTTTGAAGCTTGAAAATCTTGGTCCTTGTAAATTAAAACAAACAAACAAAAAAAAGAAAAAAGAAAAAAACCAAAACCCTAAACCCAACCCAGATTGCAAATAGAAATTTCATTGAACTAGTACACTCAAAAAATCTGCCTGGAGAAAAAAATCATTGATGAAATAGTAAAAATAGAGGAAAGAAAGTACTTTTGACTAATTCTGTAATTTCATGTGCTGCATCACCTTCAATTTTATCTAAAAAGTAGTATTTATACACATGCAATATCTTTTCTATCATCAGCGCAAATCACTGTTACGTCATTTATTTATCGTTTTCTCTAGAAGAAAGGAAATAGCTGACTTCCTCCACATTATATTCCACATTAAAACCCATAATAAATAACTAAATTTTAAGCCTATATTACTTTTGTACATTTCTCACCGAGGCAAAATGAATACACTTATTGCTTTAAAACAAATGTCTTTGAGGTATATTTCACTAGAATTATAAGCATATGTCAAAATTTGTGAAATGTCACATGTTCAAACATTTATCTAACCAAATATCTTACTAACACCAGTCTTTTAAAAAACTCTTTTTGTGGAAAACTACAGGCAAAACTGTTTTTAAAAGCAAGTTAGGGATGGAAAGGATATAATTTTTACACAATGTAAAGTGGGAGGACTTTTTTTATTATTCTCATCATAAAATATTTCTTTTGAAGCACCAACTTCTCACAAAAGTAGAAGAGATGAAGAAATGTGAAAAGCTAAAGTATTCCTGTTCTGAAATATAGGCTCTTATTCAAACAGTTGAGGCACAAGAAGTCCTTGAAATTCAAACGATATTCTATTCTCATATTAACAAAAAAATATGCATAAAAGAATTATTGCTGTCTGGGTTTTTTTTCCCCCTAAAGTCTGAGAATTTCAATCTGAAAACTTGTCACGCTGATATAATAAAACTTGTTGGTTGTTTTTGGCAGATAGTTCTTAGTTAAGTGCAGTTAGAATAATCCCACTCAGAAAGAGAAAATTCTGGAGGGACTCCTGACAACTTTGGGAGATTGCTGCAGCTCTTGCAGCACTGATGATCTATTGCAGTGCTGTCACAACATGAACCACAGACTGGCTGAGATGCACCACATAAACCAACCTTTTTCTTTCCAGACATTTAGAAGCCATGTTCTCTTTCAATCTCCTCTTTATTTCTGAACTCTCATCAGTTTACTGCCTTGATTCTAAATAGGCATCCACCAGCTTATACATTCACATACATAGTCACAGATGGTTCAGAGACCAATTTGTAATCTACTGTAAGAAAGCTGAGCTGATTTAATAATGACCACTATGAAATATCAGTACAACCCACACTGAGTGGATTAGGGAATGGCCAACTGACAGCCTGCAAAAGCATCTGTCAGTGGGGAAATTGTCTCAGAATAAGGATTGTTTTCTAGCATGTGTATGCAGACTTTTCAATACAACTCTTATTAATAAAAAAAA
>VZTM01032209.1:6484-38046 GCA_013400555.1 Jacana jacana
TTACTTTTTTAAACTTTCAGCTTTTAGGTTAGGGAAAGTGTGTTGATTTGGATCTTGACAGTTTCAAACTCACAGTTGATATTTAGCAAGATAGAAATAACAGCCTGCATTTTTACTGTATTATTATGGGAAGAATGCACACAAAAGGTCAGTCTGTTGCACTTCATCTTAGGTCAAGTCTTTTGCTGCCATAGGTTTGCATAAGCCAGAATCAGTATCACCCAAGGACTGTCTCCCTTCCATGGTTGAGTGGCTCACACTGAGTTCTAGCCCGGACTCCATCCTGGGGCAGAGAAGTGCCTTTCTCTGAGTATTTCAGCACTTCCTCTTCTGTCTGGAACTTCTAAATCATCATAAAGAAGGAATGTAGCAGTGGCTGTGAAAGCCGACTGAAGCTTTTTACCTAAAAATGGCTTGGTGTGTCAATGCTAGCTATATTGAGTATTTTCTTTGTGGCCTGGGTTATTTGAAGATGTGGCCACATGACACTTCAAGAACTGGAAGCTAATTTTTATTTTAAATTCTCTAAGAAAAAAGGTCAAAAAACATTACCCAAATGTACGTCTAAAGGTTCAGAAGACAATGAAAATCTCCCTTTTAATTTTTTTTTTTTTTCAATAATGAAATTATGGGTTTTTTCAGCTGACCACAGTTTTTGAGGACTGATACCTGAAGGCTGNTTGAGGACTGATACCTGAAAGCTGGATGTTTTGAGCTGTCAAGGGTATACTCAATAGACAATAAGTAAAAGTTTTACATATGCACTGATGTGTAGTAGGCCTCCGTGCTGCCATGCCTCAAGTAGACCAAGAATGCACTTTGGCATTAGGATGGAAAGTATCTACATACATATTAAAACTTCAACAACCAATTATGTATGTGCAGGATATATTTCTTTTCTGTAAGACAGATATTCACATACTGTGTACTGTGTAGAATCATAGAAACATTTGGTTGGAAGTGACCCTTGGAATCATCAAGTCCAACCATCAGCCCTACTCTACAAAGTTCTCCCCCTCACCATATCCCTCAACACCACATCCAATCTACTCTTAAACACAGTCAGGGGTGGTGACTCCACCACCTCCCTGGGCAGCCCATTCCAGTGATTAACCACTCTTTCTGTGAAGAATTTTTTCCTAATGAAATGTAATGTGTACTTCATTTATAATTCTAATGGAGGAATATTACTGTTGCATTAGGAAAGTACAATGTACGTTGTACGTTGACCCTATTCTGAATTTCTTATTGCAGCCACAGTTGCCATTGCTAGAGGCATGACACTAAGCTAGTTGGACCTTTGATTTTATCAAATATTTTCATTATTATGTACTTAAATAAAATTACAAGTTCTGTAGATTAAAAGTTTTCAGGTATTAATCTGATTGCAAAAATTAAGTTATATGGTAAGCATTGAAATGAATCCAGCCCTTATAGGAGATGCTCTTAGGATGCTCAGTCCAAAAGCGTCACTGGTTGCACAAGGATACACCAGTAGAGCAAAATGCCAGAAGCACTTGGACCTACAGAATCAAAAATCTATTTTAGTTAAAGAATGCTGTCACTTTCTCTCTATACACCATAACATATAGGAGGGTGAATGGCTTCCTTTGCAATTCTCCACTTAAGCAGTATAGCGCAGAGTATTTAGCTCACGTTTTGAGAATGATTATGGCTGTGTCAGATTTTGATTTTCTGAGAATGTTAAAAGGAAAATAAATGAGGTTATACATGGGGAGGACAATCAGTTATTTCCAGTTCCTTGGGGCATTCATAATTTATTTCAGAAGACAGAGAAATAGCTTTCTGGTTTGTACCTTAGAAAATTATTAATTCACCTAAGGATTCCATTTGTCCAGCTGGACCCAATTTGAGTCACTATTTATCATGGTCAGTTCTCTTTGATTATCAGACCATCTACCTCACTCGTTGGATTCTGGTCTGCTCAAACTTCATAGTCTTTTTTAATAACAGTAATAAACTTAGCTCCAGAGCTCCCTGACCTTTCTTTGAAGAATATTTGCAGAGATGAAATAAATAACACAAACAGGGCTTGTGATAACAGTGCCGGTGGCAAATACTACAGGGTAAAGCAGAAGGAAATACTTGTGTTTCACCCTCCTGTTGCATAGCGGTCTAGCAGCCAGCTTGAGTGAGGTCATGCAATCTGCTGACCAGCTGGCATTCCCCCATCAAGTTTCTCTTAAAAAGTGTCATTTAGACTCATGCCAGCTGCTGCTGTCATTACTTTTTTACAGTCACTGCATTTCTGCTTCCCGGGCAAGACTGTTAATTCAAAAACTCTTGATTTTGATTAAAGTGTAGAATTGTTTGACAAATACATTCATAAATTCAGAGGTAGAATTGCAGAACTCCAAGCACTGAGTGATAAATACCAGTTTTAAAAACCAGACTGAGTTTTAAATACCAATACCAACAATGCTGTCCCGCACTTGTTAAATTATTGGAGGACATTGTTAAGGAGTGTAATAGCGGCTACTGGGATTATAAGAAGATTTATTTCGTGTCTAAATGTAAAAAAATATTTTCATCTATCCTGTCTCTTCAGTTTTAAAAAATCTGCTAAAGAGTAGCATGCCTCTTGCAAATTGAACTCTTCTATTTTACAGATAACTTCTATGTTCTCCTCCCACAGAACAACGCTAGTAATGTAAAACTGAAAATGTATTTCAATATAAAAAGAGGGAAGAGTTTACACTCTGTTCATCTCATGTCCAGATATCTATGAAAATACAGTTTTATTTCTTTGGGCATCAAGACTTCAGGCCATCTCCCAGTATAATTCCTGACAGTATCAAAGTCAAGCATGCATATTTTGCATACAAAAGAGGCGCCTTTTTAATAGCTATCAAATGTCAAAGAGAAGAGGTGTAGCTGATGGTTCTCATGAGCATGATAAATCTGCTTCCATAAATCACTGAATGACTAATCTCATATTTGTAAGGAATCTACCACTTTGATTATGTATAACTTTCTGTGGAAAGCACAAAGCTACGGCACTTACCAGTGATGTTTATGGTAGCACAGTGCAGTCTTAGAAATTATCTTCATGACTATTTTTATTAGCTAGCTGCCAAAGATTTCACTTTGATGTAATTTTGCTGTACTCTGGTTTTGTATTTACTTTTGTATACATTTATATCGAGTCAGTCGTTCATCAATAACAAATTAGTGAGACAATATATTTGTATATTGTATCCACATAGTAGGAACAGGATAAACAGAAATGCAATAAATAGGCATAATTCAGACCTGGATTAACTTTAAACTTCAGACCAGAACTGAAGTTCAGATTTGTGCTGGAAGCCAAACTCCAAGTATAGCATCTTACCCAAGAGTACCAAAAATTTCACAGGCTGTCTGAATAAATCTTCAGCTCACAACTACAGAAACCTCACAAACTCCTAATATTTTCACTTTCTTGATCTGTCACAACTCTAATTCATATAAACCAGCATCACACTGTAAAATGAATGTTACATCATTGTACACTTATCTGGAAAAGTGGACCCCTTTAAGTTCTGGATTCAATCTGCAACAAACATGAAAGCAGGTTGGATCTGTACTGATTAAATAGAATCAAAATGCCATCCTGCCCCATTTGCCTGTCTTAGAAATGCCCTCTTCCAGATTATGCTTGAACATCCTGCCCTTAACAAAGTCCCTAAAATACAGAAACTGAGGTTAGAAGAACATCCTCTTTTACATCCTAGAACAGCCCTCAGAAGCTGCCATCACTTTTCCACTTTCAACTGAAAACATTGGCTTTTTCATTGCCTTTCTCTCCCCCTGGAATATTTTAATTCTGTAGCTACGTTATTTAACTTGGTAAAGTGTTTGTTTGGGGCAGTACGTGGAATGAAAGACATAATAGAACTTAACATTCTATACTATTGCCTCATATTTCTCTGAATAGATAATATCATTGACATAAATGGCCGAACAAAAAAAAAAAGTCATGAGAACTGAAGATGTGTGGGCACTGAAATATTTCAAGAATTGAATAATGCTTTTCTTTCTCTGTTTAGTCTGACAGATGACAATATGTCTTGAGCACTTCAGGACTGAATGATGGAGAAGATGAAAAATCCATTTGAGAAATGCCTTTTTAATTCCAAATACTTCACTTTGCATTTCAAGAGTGTGCTCAAGTCGGACATAATGTTTCTTTCACTTATGGCAATGTGTAATCCACAGAAATGCTACTAGTTACAGTTCAGTTCCATCCTGTTTCCCTTGCAAATAATGACTGCAAGTTTAATCTGGTCTTTGGGAATAATGATCTTCAGGAAATGTTATTTTATTGTAACTTCTAATTGTGAATTTAAGCAATATATATAATTGGAGAAGCCTGTGGTTTTTCTTAGGATAGGAAATCTCTAGTGTTTCTAGTGGCAAAAAATCCTCTGACTTCTAGGAAATGTCCAGACTTCTTAAACTGCAAACCAGGGCCAGACTCGGCTCACAACAGAGAACAGTTTACCAGTAGAAGTTGCTCAGAGCTGGTCTCTTAAATTTGCAGAAATCCAGGAAATAAGAAGATAAACACCTTACTTATATTTGTTCATTGCAGCCCTTGTCCTTTCCAGTGCAGATCAAGGTCTCTGAACAGCAAGCAGTGGGATGTGCATGGTCCTCTCTGCAGACACAGCCTGGGAACTCTGTGGTTCCCCGCAGCTCCCCATGCACCAGCTGTTCTGTGCTGACAACTTGCAAGGTGAGCCAAGGGCAGAAGGTATGGGTCTTGTCCTCACACATTGAAGATATATAGAACAGCAGCCAAAAAGACACACAAAAATGGCCATTTAACTACTAAAATTGCAGCAACAATGGCTAGAGAACAATCATGGGTGGATATACTTAGACGAAGATCTCCATCCCCTCTGCTCAAATAGCAACCTGGTTTATGGGTTTTTGTAGCATTACCATTACATCTAAAGATAACAAATTACACTTTAACAATTACATGTGAAATGATGTGTGCAAACTCATGAAGATCTACCCAGAATGAAGGATTTAACATTTGTGAAAAATCTCATATTGTTTAAATATGTTATTTGCCTGAGCCACACTGAAACCAACAGCTTCTTACATTTCTCACAGGCTCAAGAATCCAAACAATGTGTTTGGAAAACACATTTTCTGTGCTGCCACTAAAAGCATCTTCCCTGAGCGTGCGGCTGCTGAATGACATTGATATTCCAAGCAATGTCATCAGCTGGCATAGGCTGATCCAGGTGGATGGGTTACTGAACTCGGTTAGTCCAGAGACCTCTTTCATGGGTGCCCCATGAAAGGGGATTTGGAAGTCAGGGGAATCTTACTAGAGACAGTAATCCCAAGGTCCTCCAGCTATCTGAGATCAAGGACTTTCAGACCAACTACAGTCAATTTTAATGAAAATTCTCTGTAGTACAGGCAAATTTGAAGATTAAAGAAAGGGAAATCACAGAATCACAAAATATCAAGGATTGGAAGGGACCTTGAAAGATCATCTAGTCCAATCCCCCTGCCAGAAATATGTGAATTTCCATTTCAGACCAAATATGTTTTCTCTTTGATAGGTCATTTACTATACTCTTAGCAGATGTTACAGAAGCCATAAATGCTATGAGTTATTTTAAGAATCCACCTTCCATTTGGCTAAGACTTTAATTTCCTTGCACCCTACAGTATCTTGCATGGATGTGTCTGTTTCAAGATATCATTTTTTACAGAAGTGGCAGCACTGTGTTTGCAAGAGTTACATGGAAAGGCAGATCACCTTGCTTGAGATATGCTGTGTGAAAACAGCTGCTTTTCCTTTGCAGTGCAGCGTGCAACAGGGACTGGGCGAGTCAAGTTACAGACATTTTCCTTCCTAATAAAATAGAAGCTTGATGTGGAAAATTATCATATGAAAAAAATGCGAGCGTAGAGCTTAATAGAGAGATTTCAAAGAACTCAGGAAAATTGCCTGAAGTATTCCTGAAGACAAGTGGAATTGTATTGCTGATAAGACAAGTGACTAAAAGCAAAATAATACAAATACATTATGTTATGATCCAATTTGTAATGATCTGAAATAGCTTAAAAATGCATGGGTAACACTTATTTTTAAACAAAGACGTCTCTAAAATCTTTAGACATTTACAATATTTTAGAGACTGTCCCTTGCTACATGTGATCAGTTTTAAGTAGAATATACTTTGTTTTAAAATGATCACGCACGTTGCTAATGTCTTAAAAGCACCGATTACAATCATTACCTCTGACATTTCCGCAGCAGTGACAAAACTGGTAAGAAATATGTTCTTATTTAAGTGACTTTTTTTTAAGTGACTTTTCCAAAACTTGCAGCACTGTAAGTCTTGGCTGCACAGTAGGAGCCCGAGACCCCTTCCAGTGGGGTGATGGTGTCCAGTTGGGCTGCAGACCTGGAGTGTGCAGCCCTACCCCAGAAGCACTCCTGTGGCTACCTAACCCAGAGCCACAGGTGCTGCCTGGCAGTATCACATCTGGCCAGGTCCAGAATCCAGGTCAAGTTGAAATTCTCTGAAAGTTTGTCAAATCTGAGACATTTTGGACACCACATTCAGGACTCAACAAAAAGACATTTAAAAATTAAATTCTTTCACTGTGAAATTCACAACAAATCCTAGCTGTGAGTTAGCTCATTGTGTAAACAGCAAAGGGTTGAATTTTGGCTGCTTTCAGTACTTCTCTTCTGTTGCTTATTCTAACCAGAATATCAGTCTTGAGTGTGGTGCTAATTAAACTTCTTTTCCTCTTGATACTTATGTGAGAGTTATGTTTTCTGAATTTTTTTTTATTTACAGTCACTAATAGATATTATTCCCCACAAAAGCCTCTGACACAGGAAAATAATTATCCCCATTTTGAAGCCAAAGGATAAAACACTAGCCAAAGCTTATATGGTTGGTGGAGGATATCTGCAGATGCACAAGAACTGATTTCAGGAGTCCCCATTCCTATCAGCTATGCTGACCTTTGAACCTCTGTTTCCATCTTTTTCCCCTTACTGCAACAGTACTGTCTCAATGCCACATTTTTGTCTTTCAGCTGCATGTATTTAATTATGAGTCACTATCCCAAAAGAAGAACAAAGTGATTATACTTCCATGTGAATTTGCAGAATGTTTATCTGGTTACAGATACACGAAAGAAAATAATGTATGACCATATAAATAGAAAATAAAAGCTTTATTGTGGCTTCTTTGAAAGTCTGGAATGCATCTTAGAAAACAAAAAGGAAACCAAAAAAGGTCTTTATTCCAGCTAATGAATGTTTGTTCTCTTGAGTTTTTAATCCATGGCAGAGAATGATAATGAAACAAGCCCACCAATACTGCCTAAACCTAATAGCTCTGGTTTTATTTTAGGCATAAAAGTATTAAAAAAAATAATCCAAAAATTATGTATAAAGGTGTTGAATTAATCATCATATAAATGAAAATAGCTAAGATTTATTAGTGTTAAATGCAGAATTGTCCAGAGAATTAGCATGATCTTTAATATTATTATTTTGCCAAAAATACATTTTTAAAATTTCTGTTAGCTGAATATGGATTTTGAAACAGGATCACTTCCTACTTTTGAGGGTCAGAAAACTAAAATTTACATTCTCAGACCATCTCCTCTTTCCCTAAACAACACTATGTTTCCCCAGCAGATAAGAATCTCCTTGAGGGACTTCCTGGACCCATTTTCTGTGATCATGGCTTCAGTCATCCCATACACCAGACAAGCAGTATCTCCAAAACAAGGGAATACTTAGTCTCATTCTTAGTTTGAGAATAGAAGAGGACTTCCTGAAAAGAAAAAATCCAAAGTTCTGAACCATTGCTAGAATATTCCTTAGTAAGATGCAAAGATGAGGGACCTAACATGACTTCGTAAGTACTTGGACTTTAGTAGTTTCATTATAAGCTTAACTCCTTACTCTGTTCACCCAGGGGCCTCTGAGGAGATAAGTACAACCTCGCCACATGTGTAGGGTGGGTGATTTTATGGAGCTTCAGAACCATTCCTCATCAGTGACCCTCACTGCTTGCATTCCCTGTACTGCAGAGAGGACATTCAGAAGCAGAACCTTTTGTTCTGGGAGAGGAAGGGCTACAGTAAACCCTAATCCTTTGTTTGTGGCATCACAACAGTATCCACAGCAACTAAATGTGATGTGATACGGAAAGGAATGTGACTTCAAATGCCAGCAGCTGATGAATGACTGCAAAAATCCTGTTGTGCAGATACCCCCAGCAATGACATACGTATGAGGCAAATAAAATATACACGTCTGAAATACGAACAAAAAAAGATTGCTTTCTTGGCAAGTGTCATTTCTGCCTCAGAATACACTTCAGTCACACAACAAAACACTCCAAGGAGTGGAGCAGGCCAAAGATGGTGATGGAGTCCCCAAGGTACCTCTGTCAATCACTGGCTGGCTATTTATTTAAAAGAACAGTGAGAAATAGAAGTACATCAACTTTCTGCATTTTTCATTATGTTTTCAGAGTGCATTTACTGTCTGTGTTGAAGAAACAATACAGATGAGAAAACCAAGGATAAACCCAAAGTCTGGAGTGCAGTAAACGGCTTAGAAGTTGGCTCTGAGACCTTGGCTTCGGGAGAGTCCTTTTCCCAGACCCACCTTAGATTTGCCTTGAGAGTATGACAAAAGACTTTTGTTGTGTCTCTACAATCCCTAGCACAATTGGGCCCTGATCCATGACTGGAGCCTCCAGGCATTGCCACAGTACAGACAAATAACAATAGCTAGCAGCCAAAGTCATTGCTGGGAATTGCTTAGTAGGCAAGCAAGCTTCTTATAGAAGTGTGTGCTCTGAGCACTTATTCAGTTCACACAGCCCAGGCGTTCAGAACATTCTCTGTGGAAAAAAAAAAGCAAGCACTGGAAATATCCCCTTGACCCTGAATCAGGGCCAAGAAGGTGTAAGATGTTGGAGCCACTTCTCGTGTACCACAGCACTGAAAAGGTCTTCAAGGAAGTGAGTTTGGTGTGTGTTTGACCAAGGAATGGTCCAATAATGTCACAGTAATTACGTAAAACATTCATACTTTGAGCAAACACATAGGATGAAATCTTTATACGGCACGTCTACCTATTTGTGTGGTGCATAAACAGAAATTACTGAAAAAATATTTGCTGGTTCAGGCGTTGGGCTGGTACACTGAAAACTTGCACCTGATTCCTGGCTCTGGCACAGATATTTGCATGCCCTTTGGCAACTCACTTCGCCATCTTTCTTTTCCTCCTTAAAACAAAAGGAAAACAAAAATACTTTTCCTGCCTCACAGGCATCATGAAGATTCCCAAGCACTGTTAAACATTCAGATACCACTGAGATGTGATATGTAGAAACCTAGACAAGTCCATCCCTGAACTTTGGGATGAGAACTAAAGTTGAGGTTATACAGAAAACAATTCTCAGATTGCCTTGTTTCTACTGCATTTTTTATACTAAATATGGATGGGTCTGGCTTTAAAAATATTATATTATTTCAGTAATTCTCCAGCTCCATTGATTTTTGCAATTCTTCAATAGTTAGTGAACACTGTTTTAACAAGTACAAATTGTGTGAAAGCTGAGCAATAATCTTGACTTTTGAAAAATACAACTGTCTGTGTTCAAGTTCATGCCTACAGGGAGAATATCCAACTTATGCTTTCCAGATCATTAGATATATCGGACACCATGTCTAACACAAGGTTTTTTAGTTAAATGGTATCAGTAGAGCCTCTTTCTCCAGTGCCTTTGGTGCTGGGTGTAAGCCAGCACCATCAGGACAGGGCTACACTGGTTCTTACACTTCAGTTTTGCCAGAGTTTTCTCTTGACATTTGATTTTAAACCATGACTCGTGTTTATTTCTATCTAAAACAATGTCTGTAGACAAAATCAATATATTTTATCAGACTAACTAGAGGGCAAGCTTGCAGCCAAACAAGTAATTTTTCAAGCTGCTTTTTTCTCTCTCACACATTGTACACTTCATCTGCCTCAGTCATTTCTTACAGGAAAAAAAAAAAGACACTTCAAGAATGTAATTTCCTGTTGCTGTAGCTGCCATCCACTGGGCCAAAAAGATGAAAATGTGGCAAATGTCATTTCTCTATGTTAGAACTGGAAAAACAGTAGGGCTACAAAGATGATTAAGGGAGTGGGGCATCTCCCATACGAGGAAAGGCTGAGGGAGCTGGGTCTCTTTAGCTTGGAGAAGAGGAGACTGAGGGGTGACGTCATTAATGTTTATAAATGTGTAAAGGCTGAGTGTCAAGAGGATGGAACCAGGCTCTTCTCAGTGACATCCAATGGTAGGACAAGGGGCAATGGGTGCAAGCTGGAACATAGGAGGTTCCACTTAAATATGAGAAAAAATTCTTTATGGTGAGGGGACACTGGAGGGGGCTGCCCAGGGAGGTTGTGGAGTCTCCTTCTCTGGAGACATTCAAAACCCGCCTGGACATGTTCCTGTGTGATCTGATCTAGCTGTTCCTGCTCCGGCAGGGCAATTGGACTAGATGATCTTTCCAGGTCCCTTCCAATCCCTGATATTCTGTGATTCTGTGAAACAGAGAGGCGCAAGTGGACTTCTCTGTCCAACGCTCACAAATTCAGCTGTAGCATGAGGTAAGAGCATCCTTGCTCTAAGCACTGTTTTTTACTGTTTTGAGCAAGCAATTCCTCACATGAAAAACTACAAGCCCTGCTCTTCCTGTTTTCTCATACAACAAGAATTTCTTTAAGGCATATGGATATACACAAAACATCTTTTTTTCCTGTCTTACCGAAAGAGGCACCGAAGCGGCAATTTTTTTTCCCCAACAGTTAGCTGTTTTCCCACCCACCCAGCTGTTTTTCCTGTCTCCCACTTATTTCTTTCACAACAGAGTTATGTGACATGACTTATTTCCTTTGGGTAACTTGCCTCTCTCTGCAGCTCTCTGTCCTTTAGGTTCTGCAGAGCACAGCTCAGGTATTTGCAGAATGTTTAGGCAGCAGATGGGGAACCTGGATGTCGGCAGAATTACATATAACTGCAAGAGCGATGGTAGGAGTAGGGAGTTGCAATGGTTCTCCTATTGCATATGGGGGGCTGCCCCTCTGGGTAGTAAAACTCTAACTTTTCTGCCTTCTGGTGATATTCCTGTCTCTCATACTAAAGGGAGGAAATAAAAAATGTATGAGAAGAAAGTAAGGAAACTCTTTGACATGGAACTGAAAGGACCTATGTCTTCTCTATAGACACAGGCGTAACAAGAGGCACACAGTGCAGGTATGTAGGGGCTGGGTTAGGGTATAAGAGTTCCTTTAGCAGTTTAAAAGATACAGCGCCATTAATGATTTTTTTTTTTTTCAAAGTCAGGCCCAATTACAACTGTTTACAGAGCCCTTTCTCTCTCCCTCAGAAACTTTGGCTGAATTCCCCTCATTTCCGGGACCAGACCCAATTATGCCACTGACCACAGCATTCTGACTGCTTAATGCAATTCCATGGCAAGGACAGGGAACTCCCAGAAACAAGAAAGGGCTTGATTTACTCCCCACTGTACCTGGAAACAGCTCCCAAAGCAACATGTTATGCCAAATAACTCTGCCTCAGAGTAGCCAGTTAATTTGTGCAATTCTAGATTAAAACAAAGACTATTCCTTATCTTTTCTTTCTGAAAAGCATTTTTTTTCCAGGTAAAAATTGTATTGGCAGAGTTTCCCCTTGGCTGAAATTTCAGACCTCTGTAATCTTTGTACTAGTATTTCCATGAACACGGTGCTAGGAGGCAATTAAAAGGTGGTGAGGTGGGGGAAACCAGTGGTAAGGGTGAAGGAGGTTATAGCAGGGTAAACTTACGAAGTAGTTGTACATACCAGGGAAACTTTCAGTTCTTAGAAAAATCCCATGTTACCCAGGTCTGACCTGTCTCAGCAAGCATGCTTACTCACAGTGGCAAACAAAAGTGTTTGAAATACCTTGCAAGATGATTTATTGACTTATTTCATACCATCATTACAGTTTATATCAACACTCAGAGAAGTGCTGTACTATTCACTTTTTTCCTTGGCTAATTTTCTCTCCTATTCGAAATTGTTATGTGCCTTTCTCTCATTTATAGAGCATCGTAAGTTATTAACAACCAAGGAAAAAAATACAGAACAGAATGGAAACTGCCCTTTGAAAAAAAAACATTTGAGAATCATATGCAAGTACAATGCAGTTCAGTAAGTACAGAGCAAACACAGCAGCATGTGATGGCTGCAGAAGGAATGCTCTGTGGAACAGATAGCATTTCAGGAGGGCTTAGTCAGAACAGTGAGGTGAGATTTGTAAGAAACAGCATTTCTAGTAAACCCTTTGGCAAACACTGAAAATAAGACACTTCGAGGGACTAGGTTATGAGAAATCCAATTGCTGGCTAAAATTATCCAAAGTATGTGCAAGACGGCGGGAAAGTAATTTTAGCTTTTATGCAATGTACAAGAAGAGCAAAAAGGCCTTCAAGGACACATAGAACAACTATGGGAATGTTTGATAATTTTCAAATCTTCTAATCAGGTTACAGAAATGTCATCACATTAAACATGGGTGCTTTTCAGATGGGCAAAAAAAATGGGCATCTGCTAATTAACCCAAAGGATTGACTCTTCTTCCAAATCTTACTTTTCTGAAGTTAACTTTGCGTTTTACATTACATAGCACAGCACTTTTGGGAAACTGTCTCACCACTAATGCGGTCAAGGCTTCATGGTTGACTGTAGCATCTCAAAATCTAGTGCCAACACATAGCTTTGATTTTTATCATCTTGAAGGCTGATCTGACAAAATCAAATAAGAAGACAGAAGCAGACAATATCCTCTCTTCTATGACTATGTCCCAAGTTTTAAACTGTAACTGTAGTATGCTTTCTTTTCCACTGTTTGTTTCTTTCTTTCTAAAACCAGTTGTACTCACTTAGCGCTCACTTCCTCCTGTTTTCACCCTTTCTCCACGACCCAGAAGCCAATGTCCTGCATAGTCCTAGGTCTCGCCATCAGAAAAGGATGCATTCAGCCCAGCTCAGGATTCAGAACTCAATTTCTTGGAAGCCTAGAACTTGAAGGCCTAATGCTAAAACAATTAATCATTTTTTTTTCCAGAGATTAGAAAATCTTCTGAAGGACCCTTTGAAGGAACCCTGTCAGGAAGTGTAGTGACAAGACAAGGGGTATCAGCTTTAAATTGAAAGAGAGGAGATTTAGATTGGATACTAGAAAGAAATTCTTTACTGTGAGGGTGGTGAGACACTGGAACAGGTTGCCCAGGGAAGTTGTGGATGCCCCATTCCTGGAAGTGTTCAAGGCCAGGCTGGATGGGGCTTGGAGCAACTTGCTGTTACGGGAGGTGTCCCTGCCCATGATAGGAGGGTTGGAACTTGGTGATCTTTAAGGTCCCTTCCAACTCTAACCATTCCATGATTCTATGGCCCTAATCCAACTAAACACCTAAGTAGGTGCCCTACTTTAAACATATGAGTCTCATTTGTTGAGTGAAACAAAGGAATAGATCTGAGAATATACTTTAAGGACATGAAAACCAAAGGCTGAGGCAGGAATAAGGTACAAGATTCTCATTCCTAATTGCATGTTAGGAATATTCATTCACTAGCAGTTTCTCAAATTACTTCACTAGTAGGCAGCACTGAAAAAATAATGTATACATTATAATTTTCATTTGGCATTGGGATGTAGATAGACTAGACCTCAAAGAAAGCAGAGAAAGGCAAAGCCTGTCATTCTTTAATGAATTCTCACCTTTTTCCAAAGAGAAGCTGTAGTTTGTATAGAGCATAGGGATTTAATTTTCCCTGGCTGATCTTGAGGATTTCCCTAGGCACCTGCGAGCGAAAATTCCTAGGCAGGAGTATTGTAATCAATAGTGACAACAGCACATGAGTGGTAATATTACTAGGGTACTGAGCTGCCATAGACTGATGTGCAGTACTGCTCATCTGGATACCACATGGGCTTGTGCACTCCACCATTACCCAATATGCAATCAAGTAATTGTCACATGGAAACTGCTGGAGATGGAAAAATATAGATGCTCCCTCTCACAGCTGTAGTGAAACTGGATATTTCTCCACTGTACATTTGCTTCTAAACAAGAATCCATTTCTTCATGTTGTTACACCCCCCTGAGGGACTGCCTGTGAATGAAGAGTCTTATTTGTTTCTGTTTTCTCCACATCTTTTTTCTTAACATTTTTGTTTCTTTCTCTCTCCTTGCCCAGCCTTTCCTTCTCTCTCTACTTTCCACCACTCCTTTTTGCTTCAGTTAAAAGCAAAGAAATATACACTTCTCCTTTCTTCAATTTAATCTCTTGTACATGTCTGCTATTACTAGAACTGCATTATTACATTCTCTGTGACTATAGCTAAAGCAAAACTCATGTGCTTCCAAAGCTACAAGGCCAGGTACTTCAAAGGTATTTGGCAGGGAATAATTAACAAAGAGGAGACGCATCCTTCCATCTCAAGGGCAATGGTACTTAACTTATAGACTGATACTAGCAGTATTCCTTTATATGCCTTCTATTTTTTTTAAATTGTGGTTATTTCTGTTATCTATAGCTGTATTTAAAGATATTTACTGTTGTTTGGGTTTTTTTTTATTTTAGCTTGGCCTAGGTTACTACATTAAGGCATGTTTACCCCTACCTTTATCTCCCATTCATTGCTCTAGTGCTATTTTATCTGGTCTCGTAAGAAGAAACACTTTCCGATTCCATGATACTGCCTGTCTGTCAGCCCGCCCTCTCCCTGTAGCTCATGTAATCCATTTACTTTTTACAGCCAAAACCAACCACAGATTACAACTCTGAAACAGGAGAAGTTCTCTCTGCATTGTGTGAAAACCCAACAGCTAAAGTGATTGAAGACACAAGTTAAAGGCTACCTGAAGGAAACATTACTCTGTGTGCATCACAGCCATCATTTCTGTTTGATAAGGAGCAAAGGCTAAAAAGACCGTGATATGTCTCATTTAGGTGCCTAAAGTAGTGTGGGCTACTGTTTGCATTTCTGCTTTTCAGAAGCTTTCAAGAATTTGTCAGGTGCCAGTTTATGGGGCCAATAAAAGGCAAGCTCTAGACTTTTCATGGCACTGCAGGTCACAGATATGACAATTAATTTAAAATTAATTTAAAAGACCAGCTCTCACATGAGTTTGCCTTCATAAATAAAACCCTGAGACAACGAGAGACCACAAAAAAACCAAATACTGATTCAACCTGAGACAATGGGTCACTTCAGGTCTAAGTGAATATTAAGATATTCTATTTATTCTTCAAACCCTCTTACATATGGTTGAACTTGTTTTTCATGTACACTGTAGAATTCGTATTGTGTACGTTGTAAGACTGCTTTTTTTTTTTTTTTTTTTTTTTCCTGGTAATGGGGAATCTGTGCTATTTGCACATTGCAAAACTTGTTCCACAGGTATGTTGTGAAATTTTATTGGGCATTTTACAGTTTGTGATTCATGTCATGTAAATGTTGTTTAGCACAGTTTTGTGTTTTACTGATTTATGATTACTGCATGAATGTGATTTGCTGTTTGATTTTCCTGGGATGCAAGGATAACGTTACTGTTAAAAAAATCATCACTAAACTATACTTTCCTTTCTGACCCTGCCAGAGTTTTTAAGGCACAAACTATCTCTGGATATTTTTTTAGCATCTAATACACAAGTACCCAAGCCTGGTTGCTTTATTTAGTTACTTATGCAATAGAAGTTACTGGAAAGAGAGTTCCCACTTGTTTTTATCAGAAATTCGTATTTATTTTTGATACTAACAATGGACTTACCCCAGCAATTGTCTGATTACCATGTATTTTGAATGAGTAGTGACTACTGTTTGTTAGTTTGGCACAGCAAACTGGCATGTATGTAGCCCAAGAATATGTATGGACCAAGATACTATCAAACTCAGTAAGTGCTGTCAAGGGTCCTCAATGAAAGTGGGAGCAACTGTTCCTCTTCAGGAAGGTTTAGGCTTACCTTCCTTTTCCAGAGCAAATCATGCCAGCCATCTCCAGGTCTCCCCTGCTCCTTTTCTATTTGTAAGTCACAAAAGTGGTCATGTTTACTGACTAAAGAAAATTTAGCTCATTTTGTAGTTGAGGGTGAAATACATCTCTAAGTGCAGCAGGAGTTGTTATTTGGTCGAGAGGAAGTCATTACAGGAGTTAAAGGAACCTGTCTAAATTTTTTACTTGTCTTTGACCCTGGCTACCTCTCTGTGTAAAACACGGCAAGAGAGGATAAGACATGATGCACCAAGTCCCAAGCAAGTCTAAGTAATTAAAATCTCTTGGCTTTATTTGAAAATGCCACACTTTCATTATTTTGTGCTAAATGATTTCAGAGATTGAATTAACAGCCTTTTCAGTTTCATAAGTACCTACACCTCTGGTCAAAGTATACCAGCTTCAACATAATTAATCACTTTATCTCCTTTTCACCACTTCATTTGAAGCACTGTGCTTGTAATAGAGCCATTTTACCACGCTCACTCCAACCACAGCCCATTATTGTTATTATCTGAACCACTTTACAAATGCAAACTATTATAACTATTCTTCATGTCTATAATGGCTTCTAGAATTCTTGGTGGCAGCTGGAGCCAAACAGGAGCACCAAAATACCACAGGAAACGTTTTCTTCGTAGTGTATTCGGGAATACACCAAAAACTTAATTTTAGGAGTACCAAGCTGTTTGGAAAAACAGGCAAGCTACTGTGTTCTGCCTCACCAAAAATGAGCTTGTATTTTCTTGAGGCTTGTCTACTGCTGCCCTACTAAAAAAAAAGTTAATGTACATGAATTAAAAAAATGAAGGTATGACTAAACTGACTCCCCTCCCAGGAATTAAAATGTATTTTATCTTACACAAATCAATTTTTTAATAATAAATCTTTCTGAACGAAGTTCAGAAAAGGTCCAAAGGAAACAGGCAGAAGCAGATTTTTCTGTGACATCCTGGTATCTCCATTGCATCGGCATCTCAGCAAAAGGGGTTTGGCCCAGCATTAGAGAAGCACTGAGATCTGGACCTCAACTTTGGGAAGTGCTCCCCACTCACCTGTGGAAGGAGGGGAAGAATGACCTCTAACCTGAAAACATTAATTTGAAGACATGAACCTACCTATTTTATGCTTCCAGAAAGTTAACTTTTAATGCAGAATTTTCTTTCCTTTTATCACCAGCCTTCAGGTTTCCACTCCTGGGGAAGCAGTGGCTGTGAGCCACGCATCAAGGAACCTCTTGCTGTCCTGGGCTATGCCAGGTCACAGCAGGCAGCAAACCATGCTGGGCTGTCTGAACCATGACTGCTTCAGGTCAGTAGGTATTTGACTTGCACATACCTGAAGTAATGTGCACAGCATTATAATCACCCTTCTCCAATAAGACTCGAGTGTGGTGTTCTTTTTTTTTCCTCCACATGCACACATTCCCGTGGGGACCAAACCTTTTTCTCAATATGTACATAAGATCTGCTGCCAATACGTGAGAGACGATGAGCGAGTTACTGGCACAGAATCCTATTTATACATCACGTACTCCTATGTGTATACATATATGTACATACACACTGAAGAGGAATTTAAGCAAGGAATTGCAAGATTCTGTCAGGATGCCTTTACCAAATCCTGAACAATTTTCATAGTCAGTACAAAAACATTGTACTTATCTTCAAAATGATCCCTTGCAGTTTAGTCAGACCTGTAATTTGTGCTGTGTTGTGCTTCGCTTAGATGTGCCTCCGTTGGATAATGTGGCTTGCATACCCCAGGACGTTGGGCTAAGCTAAAATTTGACCAGTTGAAGCATGAGTAAGTTTAATCCTGTGCAGGCTTTGGCCCAAGGACCACCGCTCTCTTATTTTTAATGAAGGATGATACAAAAGAAGGAAAAGAATCCTACTCCCTAAAAGTAAATCTTTAAGCAACCAAAGCTTGTTATGCAATTCCCAGTTAAGCAGTGTTTCATCTTAAAAAAGCCTACTTGTTGAAACTGAAATTCTTCTTAAAAGTAGAACAGCTTTGACAAAAGCTTCCCTCCAGGATGGAAACTTTGATCAAAACCAGAGAGCATAAGCCCAAAATAGGTACCTGTCTGATGGGTAGTGCTTTTAAACAGCATAAGATTCAGATTCAGTCACTTTTTCTGTCTGACTCCAGTCAGACACTTGAACCTCACACTGACTTACCCGCTTGTTTATCCTGATTGCTGGGATGCTAGCTATTTTGTGAGTATTGTTTCCTAGTCTTGTTTTCTCTGAAGTAGAGCATATTTTTCTGATATTGGTGAGAAATAAATATAGTCAATGGCAATTATTGTGTCATTTCTCTGAATAGGACCATGTTTTAAGCATAGACTTCAACAGAAGAAACTGTTTAGTTTCAACAGAAGAAACTATTGTTTAGTCAGCAAATGGATAATTATCTTCTAATTAATCAAACTAATCTTCAATCTGAAGAGGATTTGTTTTAGAATAGAAAAGTGTTGGGAAATAAACTTCCTCTCTCCCCAAAGTTCTCTGGTTTTCTCAGACTGAACCAGAAATAATTCATTTTCAAAGTTCAGAATTGGTTGGTGAACTCTTGTTTCTTCCAGCTCTTCTGTGTTGTGTCTGCACTTCTGGGTTCCAGATAAATCTGGAAGCAAATGTGAAATAATGGTCTCATGGCATCTTGGCAAGAACCTCTGGAAACCTCACAACACAGCTTTTTCCAGATTCAAAGCTGATTTTAAAACAGCATAGCTTAAGCTATTTAAGAGCTACATTTTTTTCTCTCAGAAAGCTTCATGTGCCAATAGGCATGATTAAAACACATCCTCATTAAAAAAGCCATGAAGAACAGATGCAAGAATCACGAAAAATTTGGGGACAAAGCTTTGAGGCTGCAATGTTACATCTGAATCTCGTCCAATATTGAGGTAGAACCTATGTCATGGTCTTATTTCCAGTGTGAATCTAAACTTAACAATCTTTAAACACCCCTTTTCTACCCCCAACCCACCCTATCCCCATTCATTTATTGTTCTAGCTTTCCATAACGTATATATTGCTGTTACGCATAGAAGCTTCAGTTGTTCTCACTCCAGAATAGTCTCAGGGAGAATCTATAATTTCACATGTAATACCAGCTTTAAAAACTAGGCATGTGTCAAGAAGGTTATCTCCTGTGAGACACTGAGCATTTTTGGGTGAAAATAAAGGGGCTACATCCTTCAGAGTGGAAGGGACAGTTATGTAGCAATAAAAGTCTCATACAACAGCTGGGCAGGAACACCTCATGTCCTGCTATCTACCTATGGCCCACAATGGCTGTTCCCAGTTCCCTGGAAATAAAGGCACGTTAATTTCTGGCTCACTTTGTAATTCATTTTCTAGGTGATGTAGGCAAAGCATTTCTGGTCTCTGTGCCTCCTATGCCTGTGTGTATGTTCAACATAATGATATAAAACTTTATCTATTTTTTAAGGATCTGAGACCTTCCACATCGATATACCTACAAGTATATTTTGAAATTTAGAGTGCCTTAAATTTCCACTGATTTCAATATTCATTTTCTGCCTGTTGTCACTACTTCAGAACTAAAACAGCTGGTAAAATCATGGCTTTGTTGAAGACAAGAAGAGTTCATTCTGGCTCAGCGCTTAACAGACATCATGTTCTGGTAAGATCTGATTGGTTTTTTCCCAAAATTTTTCCGCTGCCTTATTTCTGGGTATTTAAGCACATGTAGATTGATTTGACCCTGCTTCTTACAGAGTCATGAAATGTTATGCAATAGTGACACCAATCAATATCAAAGTCATGTTCTGTGCCACTGACCATTCATTCTTTCACTATATTTACAGAAGAAATTCTACCAGAAAAAGCCTGAGTAAGAGGAAAGCATTTGCTTTTCCCTGGCAAAGGATCCTACATGGCACCTCTTTGGTGCAGCACCACAGCTCATTTCACAGGGTAACCTCAAACAAAGCCATTCCAAATGAAAATCACTGTGGTGCTGCAGCACTCGACACACTGATCTCTAATCACAGGTAATTCTGGGGAACAGAACTCATTTGGTCTTCTCAGAAAGGTATGTTGAAAAGCAAGAGCCCCCCTGACCTACACATCAGGAAATTAGAAAACTTAAATTGGAATCACATTTCACTGGAAACAAGTGGATTCAAATTTTTAAGCTGTGGAAAGCAAAATTGCATTGCGTGTTTTCAGGAACTCAGGCGTCAGCTAAGATTTCTGAGTTTCACATACAAATGTTTGATCTGACATCCAATTTTCAAGAAACAGTATTAGAGAACAATGTTCACTTGATGAAATGTTCAAAAGAATAAACCTGCTGCTCTGAAGGTGAAACAACACAAAGCCTCCTGCAACTTTATAGCCCTTGGTAGGACTATATGTACATGAAGAAATGCAGGTGAGTGACTTAAAAGCACATCTGTTTATGTATATAACATGCCAAAGGTATATATGCCAATAGGCTGACACTAGGAACCATGGAGGACATGTTCCCAAATCCACCAGGGAGAGGCTGCAGAGAGAACTTGATGAATAAATAATCCACTCAGCAGATGTAGTGGCTACAGCTTCCTGAAGAAAGATGCTGAAGTTACTAATTATGCTGAAAGTTCACCTAACAACAATCTACTATGTGCACTGTTTGCAGACAGGGCAGAGGTACCTAGACAAAAACAAGTACCCTAAAAGTCTCTACAGGTATTTAACTTTTTAATCTCCATGGCAAAATGTCAACCATGCTATATAAATACAAAAACACACATGTACACAGACGTGAGCACACAAACAAACTTCCCATCCAAGAACCAGCAACACTGATTCACCCTCCTGTTGGGAAAATGAGCACGCTTGTACTTTAACCTTTTGCTGTGGGGAGGAAAAGAGAATTGCTCATCAAGGGCTCCCAGCAGAGCTGGAAGAGGACAGCCTCTTGTCCTAGGACAACCACAGAAGAAGGCTCTGTTCTCTTCTGCAGTCATATTGGAAAAGGGTCACTGTCCCTCTCAGGCCAGCAGGGTCTTCTTTTTCCAGTGAGGTGTAGTGGCAAAAGCCACTTTTCCAGTCCTCCTCCCTCCCTAGAGTGACAACGGGGCTGTTCTTATCTTTTCCCTCATCCCAAAATGACTTACTGGTATTTTCCCTATCCTACTAGAGCGCAAGTTAGGCTTTTCCCATAGATGAGCCCTTAGGTGATGTAACAAGGTTCTGACATGAAGCAACACATACTTTTGTTCAATCCTTCTGTTTTAGCCCATATGGGCCAGCAGTGACAATTTAGTGTAACCCTCTATTTTCTCTCCCATCTCTCTTTACAGTCAGTTGCTGACAAGTCTTCCTTTTGCAAGTAAAAGAGATTAAATAAAGACAAAATATCCTAAAATAGCAGGTCCCTAATTAAAAAAAAAAAAAAAAGAAAAACAAAAAAGAAAAAGTCTCTTGGATTCAGCTGCTGCAAAACTGCTGGCTGGGATTACTCTCACTCGCAGCCCATACTGAGCCAAGGTTCTAAAACTGGGGTGTGGAAGGAGAGCTCACTGTGAGAGATTTCTGCAGACAGCATAATTGCCTGGGACAAGCAGTGACAGCTGCCACGTGCCTGCCTGACTTTCAGGTGTGCAGGAGGCACACTTGGTCGGGAGTAAAATTTTGGTTATTTCTTGTATCCACAGAGCAGAATGGAGTTTGAGGACATTGGTCCTGAACTCTGGGCCAATGTCTGCATGTGGCCTGAACTGAAGCACTTCAGTTAAATTCTGAGATTTTGTTGTTGTTGTTGCGGGGGCAAGGCAAGGAGAGGGATGTGTGCATACAGACCACCTTAAGGAACCTTTTGAGATGAAGAGGGCTGCTACATTGACTTACCCAATGAATCTGCAATTGATTTCCTATTAAGATACCATTAGTACCTCTCAGGGCTGTTTGTGTTTTCAAATGCTGCTTCCTCAGTTACACAGTAGTTGTGCTTTTTAAGTCTTACACACACACACAAAAACAAAAGACAGAAGATTGAATTCTGTGATAATCACAAGACTCCAGCAGCTGGGGCCCTTGGCACTGGTGTTTGTGTTTTAATCCACCTCTGCATGGTGATTTTTATGGGAACTGTCTTCATGGCTAACACTCCATCCTTAATAAAACAGACAGAACATTTTCTCATTAGAACACATTCCTTCAGAGAAACTGTGGGAGGAAAGACATTAACAGAAGATTGTGTAACCAGAACCAATTAAAGGGAATATCCTAAATTATTTAAATCATAGGTCTTTTTGCCATGAACGGAGCTGCGATGCTAGTCCAACTTTCCATTGCATTTTTCCTCTTACATCCTCTTAAAACAAGCATTCGCATCAGAATATCCTTCTAGAGGTGTACTGGACTTTTTTATGCTGGAAGGGATCCAGAGAACTATGCAAACTGTGTAAGTTGTGGGTGCAATAGAGTTATGAGGCTCTTCACATCCATGTTGTGTATTTTCTATATATCTCATTGATGGGTATCTCCTTGGTAAGCCCCTAAGAAATTCAAATTGCATCAGTCCCTGTTTTACTCGCCACAAAGGTGGAACTTCACAGCTGTTTAGTTGCACACAACATAAGCTAAGGGTTTCTGATCCATGAGCATATTGCACAGAACTGAAACAGCACTGAGTCTTTCAGGTCAGCTGAACCTCCTAACCCCCACTGTCACCAGCCATCTGCTGGTGCCAACAATCTTACACAAGAAGTACCATGAAAGCATTGGTAACCACAAGCGGTCAAGGCAAAGCTTCTTGGGTCCCAGAGCTTCCTACAGAGCAATTTTTTCTGTGGGTGGAGAAAGTAGAAATTGTGAAGTTTGTCCCACCTGCTGATTGTTTATAAGGTTATAAAAAAATTGGCAGATAGAAAAATGTCAGCAGGCGTGTCTGCCATCCAGACCTCATCATCCATGACTGTTTTGGTCCATTTGAGCTGTTCTTCCTATGCTGGGAGTAATTTTGAAGTCAGGACCACTCCTAAATGACCCCATTTGTGTTCTACACTAGAACTGTGTTGTCTCAGGTAATTTGTAGTCTTCCATTCTGTCATTACAACTGTGCCTTTCTTGAATTATAAACTCTGTAAATAGTTTTGATATTTTCTTCATAAAAATATTTTCCTACCACGTATGTGCTTCAGCAAGGAATTAAGTATTTTTCCCTTCAGGCTCTGTAATGGAGTACATCACTTTCTGCTGCTCAGCCACACACCAGAATTTACATTAGGGCTCTTATGCTATAACTATCTTCTGTATTGTTTTATGTAATAACTTAATTTTTTAAACATACACGCTACTGTGTAGTAACATAAATTTAAAGCCCAAAACTATGATGGGAAAGATTGTTCCCTGCAAAGTAGCAGAGGAGTCTTTGTGATTTGTTTCCTCTGATTTTCCTGTCTGTTACCTGTTTGCTCAGTATGAGTTATCTAACCTCTGGGGACAAACTGATTTGCAGACGCAAGTGACAGTACTTGGGTGTTCCTCAACAGACACATTTACATTGGCTTAAGTTATCAGGGGATGGTGACTCAACTTTTTCCAAATAGTGTATCCTTTCAAGCTGTCTCAAGATAGGAACTCCACAGATGAGATAAACAGTGACAGTATTGCAAAAGCCGGTGCTTTTTCAACACCTAAAAACATGGAGGAGAACAGGGAAGCCCTAGCAAAGAAAGGCAAAATTTACTTCTACTACTACCATGCCATAGCTTTTTAGCGGCAGAGACTTTCTGTTCAGGAGAAATCAAATTGCAGCTGGTAACTAGCATGAAATTCACTGTGAGAAGCACTAACAGAAGAAAAGACCTTTGAAGAAAACAAGATTTACCCTGAGGTCTATTAAATTTTCTTCATAGTCCTGATGTTGCTTCCCTTTGTATTATTATAATCACATTTCTTCAAGGTTACCCAAGGAATCTGATACATGGGACGAAAAACAGACTCCAGCTGGTAATATGTAACTGCTATTTCTAACACTGCAATGGAATATATTCCATCTAATAATAGCAAAGCATTGTTTAGAAATCCCAACAGTTTTCAGCATCAAAACAGTTAAAAAAAGCCAAAACATTTCTTCTCCTTTTGGGTGGGCCAAAAACATCCGTGATGAGTTATCTGCCTTCAGATTTAAGAAATAAAATCTTGGATGTCACATTTTGCCCATGTTTGCATTTTGGTACAGACATAAGAAACAACAGCAAAACAGAAACAAACCCCATAACTTTCCATCTGCAATCTCAAAATAAACACAAGAAACCCAAACTACTATGTCGTCTTTGGCTACCATAAGGTATAAATAATGGGTCGGCCTTGCTCCTACACGGAGTAGTGGTGGCATTTCTCTCTAGTCTACTGGGAACAGACCAGGGCTAATACACTCCAAGAATTCTGAGAAATTACTTGGAACGAGACCTCCCATGTCAGGAGCTTATTAACTTAGTTCTTAGTCCTAAATGGATTAGGCTTTTCAGTAACATCTATCCCTTCTACGCTCATTAGATCTGGTAGCACTGTTGGTAATATTTCCTTCAGAGCTGATGAACCTAGTTTAAAATTGCTTACTAAATCATGTGCCACCTTTGAGGATAACAAGGTAATGTTTGTCGTTTTCCACTGGTTTGAAAACTGGCTTTCCATCAAAGACATTTCCTAAATCCGTGAGTATTTTTAAACCTTGTCCTTGGATTGCCATTATATGTTTCATTAAAGAAGTGTTTGATTGGCTCCAGATGCATGTGATAAAACTCGGTGTGTATATAAGCATTTTTATTTAACTTCTGTGAGTTTTAAAAGTTTGGCTCCAAGAAAAGGTACTCAACACAGTAGTTACCTTGGATGAATGCTCCTTAAATTGCCATTCACAGGCCATGGGGTGGCATTGGACCCCCCTCACTTCATCAGCAGTGTGAATTTTTTCAGCTTTAGAAGAAAAATGGTCTAATGGATGAAGCCACTACATTTATGAACCTATTGAAGTCTAATGCCAGGGCATATATGTACCTTACGCATATCTTCTATACACCATATTTTCTGCACCTTTTACATTTGTCTGTATTCCAACGTTACAAATAAGAGTATTGCTTTGCCTACAGCCAAGGAAAAGGCATGTGGGCTGCACAAGATGCATGCTGAACTAACATGCTCTAGTTTTCTGCAGTTAGAAAACAGGTCCATGAAGGAAGGCAGAGCTCTTTCTCTCCCTCTGGGACACTGTGACAGCAAGCTTGAGTTCCTTCCAGAGGTGGGTTTCCCTGCCATGTTCTCCACTTGTAGATTGCTCAGAAGTGGTCCAGACTAGGCGAGCAAAGTGCTGATGAGCAGACAGCACCCAATTAGTTGAAAATTGAACCTAATGTAACTGCGATGGCTAGAGTTGACTTCACTATGCCCAGCCAAAGGATGACACCACAGAGGTAAACTTCACCAGTGCCTGTATCAGGATTGGACCCTAGAGCTCCTCATCAAAGAAGGCCTAGCTTGGAAAGAGTGGTACAGGCAACCATATCCCAGTGACCTTCAATTCTGCTAAACATGTATCTGGACTTACAGGTGGATTTTAAGAGGTTCAGGGTTGTTCTGTAACAGTTTTCAGCTTCATGTCGTATAATTGCAGCTGAGAACTCTGAAGCTGGCCAAATTTCTAGTGAAACCATTTGTTAGTTTTCAATTTATTACATAGATGATATGCATGGTTGTCACGTTTCTTCTACATTTTTGTTTTCTTCCCCACTCCATAAAAATGTTTTATCATTTTATGTTCCAAAAGATGCCTGGATGTTTGCAAGTTCAAAAGAATAATCTTCAAAATGTGACATAAGAACTTATACTTTTTTTTTTTTTGACTCAGAAAAAAAGAATATAGCTCTGGCTTGTGCTCAAACCATAAATGTTTCTCCTAAGAAAGGATTTATAGGGCTTGAACCCAGCTGTTGACACCTATAGAAACCTACATATAGCTTTCATAGGC
The DNA here is from genome assembly GCA_013400555.1 of Jacana jacana. Lineage (NCBI taxonomy): Eukaryota > Metazoa > Chordata > Aves > Charadriiformes > Jacanidae > Jacana > Jacana jacana. The sequence continues at coordinate 32,591 of VZTM01032209.1, forward strand.
ACATTATTTAACAGTGACTGTGTTTTATGATTGCTGACTTGGCACACTGTCTTTTGTATATTTAACTTTTTAATTAAATGGAAGGGGAGGGAGTATGGGAAGCAGGACTAGGGATGTGACTGGGACCCACAGCCTTCAAGAACTGGGGGGCAGAGATAAGAACTGGGGGGCAGACTGGATGTGCAGAGTGTGACAGATGAGGTCCCACCTGCCCAGAGTCTGTACGAGGTGATGCTGCAGTTGGGCAACATGGCAGGAAGCAGAATGCCAAGCTGGTCCTGGAAAACGGAGCAGCAAAAAATAAAGAAAAGGCCGCTCTCCAGACTGGGTTATAATAGAGGCTTTGGGAACTGGCTGCAAGCTGCAATCTAAACAGTTCATTCAAGACAATCAAGCTGAACTGTTCAAGCACAAATTACAGAGCGCAAAGCCACAAAGGAATGGTGCTTGGTGCTCTGCAAATAGACACAACTAGAGGAGCCAACAGAGAAATGAAGACAGATAACATAGTTTAGGCCTATCCAGTAGATGCTGACAATTTCAAGTATAAATAAATGAAAGAGACCTCCTAGAGAAGATGTTTCAGAAAAACTATAAAAAAAAAAGAAAAAAAAAAACATACTGCATTTGTGTACATTGTTTTCACATATGAGGTTTCTGGTCTGATCTTATCTCAGTTGTAACTCATGTCAAGGAGAGCAGATGCCTTATATGATTGTTTGCCCTTACATTCCTAGCAAATTCCAAAGTTCTGCTCAGATCAAGGGCAATCTGGGCATGGGAGAAACACAGGACTGGATCTACGTTTGCAAAACGTGTGGATCTATGTTGCTATCAAGTGTGTTAATTCACCAAATGGCAAGAGAGTAAATAATGCAGAATATGGAATGGAATAATTTTTCTTGGTTCCCTTCAAAATCAAGTTTGCTCTAATTTGGATACCTTTCTGCAATATATAGCAATAAAGAGACCTCTGAGCCATTTCACACCAATGTATTTTTCCTTCTCAACTAAATCAGCCTTTATGACCATTTGTCTGTAGGATGGGTAATGATGTAGAAAGACTCAAAAGTAATATTGAAGGAAGGGGGGAAACTGTCAGCTGTAGCATGCCTGATAAAGTTATATTCAGGGAACCTTTTCAGGTGTTTAGAAGAGCCAAGGATGTGCTCTGATGCATTTTAATACATAGCAGAGATCTATTTTATAGCCTAATCGAATTTGATGGAGTTATTCAGCTTAGTCTGGGACAACAGGCACACGAGCATATCTCATGAAAAGCAGCATCTGGCTCAACATGATAGAACTCCCACCATAACAAATAATTTAATGAATGCTCACAACTCCCAGAGGTGCTTAAATTACATAAGCGGATTAAAGCACATTTAAACCTGTTAGCATGCCAGTCCTGAAACACTATCACAAACTGGCTGAAAATTAAACAAAAGTACAGCTTCTCAGATGCCAGACTTCCGATTGCCCTGTTTTTTTCATTACTTCAGTAACTGACTTCTTGCTTGGAGCCTTCAGTGCTTCTACCAAGGACAGCCTAATCTGAAAGGACTGAGCCACTGGCCAACAAAAAGAGGACAGCCAGAGACAGCAGTTTTGTATGTTACTTTTCTGCCCGTTTATGAAATTGTCTTCGTAAAGAGTAGGCCAGGCTCTCAGCTGATGCATAGATTAGGGCAGATCCACTGGCATCAGTTGAAGCCTTTCCAGTTCACACCATGTGATAACTGGAACCATGAGAACCATGGTTCTCCACTTCTTCAGATACTTTGAAAATACTTTGCTCTTCACTGCAGTTGATCAAATCACTACTGAAGTTATCACTAGCAATTTTTACCCCACAACTGTAAACTGAAAAGCATTTTTAAAGTGAAAAAACAATAAACCACCACTTCCTTCATGGAGAAGTGGCCTGAGACATTGGTAGAACAGGAGGCTTGATCTAACAGAAATCAAACTCAACTCCAAGGACAGACCTTGTGATAAAATTGTAATGACAATGCAACTGTACTTTTGTTATACTAGCTTGTTGTCTCTGGTTAAATGTAAGCTGGTTTTTGAGAGTAGTCATCACAGGGGCAATAAGCTATATACATCTAAATTTCCTTTGCCATAGCCAGCAGCTCTTGCCCTAAATGTGACTGGATTTAGGAGCTGACAAATGTTCTCCTAGGCTTCCAGTTTATATTTCTGTGACCAACTTCCCAATCATCCTTTCTGCCTGGCTAACTTCTATTTCTTGTTTACATTGCATTAATACCACACTTCTTCCCAGCCCCTATGTTAGCTCTTTGCAGCCTATGAAGGCTAATCCTATCTCACATCTGGCCAGACACATAAAGGAGATGCTGACAGAGAATGTCTGATATGAACCACTTCCCTAAACACGTTTAATGAAAAGACTGGAAGAGAGAAACAAGGCAAACTTTCCTGCAAAAGAAAAGGTGTATTCTTCTGGGACAGGACAACATGAAGTAAAGTACAAGTGTGATAAAGGAAAAAGATGAAGAAGATCAACCAGTTTCATAAAGCATTCTATTGCCACTGCTTCTACTATGAAATAGGTATCACAGCTGTTTTATTATGACAACCTCACTGGCTTTGCTTTTTCTCATAGTGCTTTCCTGCACTCAACAGAAAATCAGGAGAGTCACAGTCAGTCCTTAAAACGCTGATTCAGTTTGGGCTACCCCAGCACATTTCTAAATGCGTACTAACATCACTTATCTGGAGTTCAAGTTAACAACTCTTGCTGAGTCATACGGCCAAATAAAAAGCCAAAAGGAAAACTGTATTGTCTCCAGTCACTCTTTTTATGTTGTGGCCGGGTTTGGCAAACTGGCAGAGAAAAAGTTTCTGACGGACAGAAATTTCCAGGAAAACTTTCAAGCATGTAACTCTAGTGCCCTTAGGATCACTAAGGATAAAGGTAACGTGTATTAATTCTCATTCTTGCGCTGCTTTGCATCAAGAATAGTGGCATTAAGGGAACAGAATTCAAGACATTTAACACAAAGTAAAGAAGATACTTCCTTCATCAGCATGTCCCTGGTGTGTGCAATTTCATGTCCCACACAGAGTAGGATAAGAATTTTGTGTCTGGTTGTCTAAGATTGACATCTAAGAGCTCAGGGCTATAACATATAGAGAGATTTTTAGGATTTAGAACCAATAAAAACGCACATGTGACTAAAGAGGACATTCCAATTTACAAAAAATCGAAAAAAAAAAAAAATCAGAAGGGGCATAAAACTGGAAAAGCCATTAAGAGGTCTACTGGACCTCCTCAGGCAGTCTAAGCAGGTCACACGGTTGGCCCTCAGATTGGATCCCTGATGGAACAAGTCTCCAAGGCAGGCATTCAAATGGAAAGAATTGAAGGTCATTTTGTCTTGTCCTGTCTGCCACCCACACTTCCACCCAGGTACTGCAACCACTGGTGTTTGCAAAGCCTTGTTTTGGCCCATCTTTGCCTCCTCCTAACCCAAAATCTGAGGCACATTGGACTGGTATAGTAGTATTATACTGGGAGTTTTGCAAGTTGCCTATTAAGATATCTAGGAATGGATATCACCTCACAGGCTCTCTTACTCCTTTCTCTCTGTAAAACTGCTCATTCATAAACTTCCTTACTGAAAAGCGTGTGTGAAATTCTCAGGGCAGACAAAGGAGAAACTTTTCCTAGCAGATAACACACCCAATTGTTCAGTATGTTGTTTTGGACACATATTGTAAACTACTTGAGATGGATTACTGTGAGGACTAGAAGAAAACAGTCATTCCACCAGCTTCTACAATTCTACACATTAGGAAAGGGTTAGTAACATCTCATGCATTGTTGTTTCAAAAGATCACCAAAGACCAGGGATGAAATCCAGTTCTGTGTTGTAAAGAAAACACAATACTGAACTGTGGACCAAAGGCACGGGGATATGACATGGGTGCTGCCTTTCTCTGAAGCCTCAGGCATTCAGAACAAACTTGATGGATCATTGTTTGAAATTTCACAATCATTGGTATTGAGTAAGATGCAAAACTGTACTGAGTGGGGTGAGGGAGGAGAGACAGCATTAATTAAATAAGTTTCTTCATGCCTTTGTCACAAACAACTGGACATATGCGAAGAAAAGATAGAAAGATGATATTGAGCTAACAAGAGGGGTAAACATGTACCACATGAATCTCTGCATTACTGGTCACTTCAAGGAGAAAAGATTAAGTCAGAACAGTTAATTTATCTAAAGTAAATCCACTAGAAGAAGCGAGATTGAGAGCTACCAGGCATAGTTATCAGGATAAGTTTGGTGCCTTGAACTTCGGGTTTTTCATCACCTTCACATATCATGAAATTGCTATTATCTTCTAAAAGGAACACTGAAAAGTAAAGATGTTTACTTCTTAATTCTTCTAGAAACTGAATTTTCAGGCTCTCACCCAAGTCCTAATTAAAAAAGATAAGATGAAAACTATTATTTTTTTCAGTTCTGCCTTAGATCTGAATTTTCTTTTCATTCTGATGTACCTTTGTTTGCTTGTTAAATGGAAATCCCTCTATACATTCCTCAGTACTAGACCAGTTAAACCTAACTTTTTCTAGCTCATCAGCAGTCTGAGGTTGGGACATTTTTCTGAATTCTTTCAAGTGTGAAATCTGTAGCATGATTAAAATCTCCTGCTGCTGTTTAAAAACCCCCAACCACATGGACAGGTTCAAATCCCCCAAAAAGCACCTGCAAGCAGTTTTTAAATGCAGTGTAGTCTCCACCAAAAGTAGGTGTGCATATATATAAAAATAAAAACACAGCTAAAGTTGCTAGCTCTGCTACTTCTACATTAAGCGCTTTTCCTTTGACAGCCTTTTGAATAGCAAGACTTGGCATTTCTGCCTTTGTGAGAATAAAACTGTGTCATGCTGAGACTGCTACCTCTTTGCAGCTGCTCAAGCACAGATACTCACACTGTGGGTAAAAGCATCTCCTGGAAAAAAAAAACCCGGTAGCTTAAGAAACATTAACACCACTGCTCATCTGAACAGATGCAGTCTTGAAAACAGATATGAAAAAAGGGTCCTTATTTGGGCTTCCTTATGATTATCCTAGAATCCTTTGGTTGGAAGAGACCCCTGGGATCATCGAGTCCAACCATCAGCCTTTATGTATCTTGAAACAAACATGTGTCCTATTAGAGTTCTGTACTCAGCTTTTCTCACTGCACATGAATATGTTCCTGAGGTACAAGAAAGATGCAAAAGGGTGAAACCAATCTGTGTCACGTTTTTCCTCTTCTGTCAACATGGTATTGCAGAGAGCAGGGACTTACCCCTTGCACCCATTTGTGCTGCCTGCTGCCTAGCCTTGGAAGCAAGCAAGCAAACATTTCCACAGGCAAATCTGCTTGTATACACATTTGTTTCTAAATTTATTTTAACCAATTTTTTACAGCAC
>VZTM01032209.1:38072-49255 GCA_013400555.1 Jacana jacana
CACCAGGAAGAGCAAATCTAAATGCTACCAGAAGCCACTAGTTAATGGGTTCACCTTGCATTTTAAGGGTACTTGTGGTGGCAGTTCTGCAGAGCTCCTTAGGTTTTTCCAGTTGGCACCCGCAATGGGATCCCATTTCCCGCAGGCTTGTTTCCTGTAAACCTCATCATCACGTGTAGTATTGCCTGTGCCTTTGGGTGTCATCAAAGCTGTCATCAAATATATCAAGCATCCCTTATCAGACCCAAAATTCCTAACTTAAGGAATTATAAAAGCTTTTTTTTTTTTACTGTTCCCTTGTCTACAAGTCAGATCTGTCCATATACCTCAGTGCTTCACAGGATTCTTTCTGACCCTTATGAAGTAATTTATTTCTAGATATTAACTACAATTTCACATGGTTTGCTTGTGATTCATGAATCTTTTGATCTGGTAAAATGCTCTTGCTTGGATGTCATGCTTCAGGGCTGAATTCAGCTTAAAATCTGCCATGTATATAAACCTGAGACTGAAGAGAGCTATTTTGTTCCATCTGTTTATCTTACTACCAGGGTTGAGTCATGCTCCATGGCAGATTTACTATTAACCACTCACCTTATATTAGTGCCAAAAAGTCTCTCTCAGTATTGGGGCTTTACTGTGCTGTGCACTATGCAAGCAGATGGACAGCCCTTCTCCAGGAAGGATAACACAGCAACAATCATTGTGCTCAAGTACTGTCCTTGTCTTTCTTCTGTCAATAATTGAGAGAAGTGCTTCTGGTTCAGATCCCTCTCCCCTGCCTTTCCAGAAACGAATTCAGAAATTTGTCATGACTGAAGGGCAGACTTCAGAACAGCAGCTGCAGTTGCAAAGGCAGAGGCTATACAGACCTACACAGGACAAGGAAAAAAGCATCTCATCTGCAAGGAAAAGGTATCAGAATGACAATTAAGAAAAAAAACCCACCTGGACAGAAAACAGCTTTCTGGATAAAGAAGACCCACAGTGCAGTAAAGGTCCTTATATTCTTAAGATCCCTCTTAAAGATGTAGCTTTTAGAAAATCAAGGGGCAACAATGATACTACCACTAAACATCAGTTTCAGTATCTGCCATGAGTTGTATCTTTAGGACTTGGCTTCAAATTATACATACTGTGCTTGTTTTCTGCACAGTATTCTTAACTTAGAGGATTTTATATCCTAGACAGCTATCAGAGAAATAATACCTGAAACCAGAGCTCTTCACACAAAGAGAGCCTTTGCAAGCACGATGTTTTCCAAGGAAAACAGCTACTGGAAAGAAGAATTAGCTAAAGAACTAGATTAAGACAGAGAATGCAGGAAAAATATCAAACTTCTGACTTGAATTTGGCATGCTATTTTGTACTAAGAGTTTACTCATTCTCAATGGAGAGTTAATGTTTTCCCAGCCCATATTCTTACCAACTGCATCTAAAAAGTCCTTCCCTGACACATCCCTATCAAAAGTACATGTCAAGCTATGCTTTCTGTGCCAACATTGAAATTCATTTAATTTGGAGTCCATTATAACATTTGCGGTCTGGCAAAGTCATCACAGAGGTCCCTTCCACAGAGGTAGGTAATTAAATTGCAAAAGACTATGAAACTGTGGAAAAAGCGAAGACAAGTGTCTTCATTCTGCTCTCCTGTGTACAGCTGCCTTCTCACTGTCACGCTACCGAGAGAGAGGACAGACGAGGTGCAACTAAAGAAAAAAAGAAAGGATTAAGAAGGAGCAAAAATAAAAATAGGAGGGAGAAAGATAAAGACAGGAAAAGTTCATAACACTGAAAGACACATATGGGAGGTGGACACAGTAGAAACAGATGTTGATATATAACATCGTCTCATCTTAGTGCAACTGACTAAACCTCACCAGAGGTCATGCAGCGTAGGAAGAGTTTTCATTTTCATTTGGAGAAAGATAAAGGTCACCGCTCAAACAAACTAGCTGCAGGAAAACTTTTCTGTCTGAGTTTCTCTTGCCAAATCTTCTTTAAAATGAGGCCTGGCTCTGCTAGTGAGGCCTGGATCTTGTTTAAGGGTGGGACCTGAAACTTTTGTCTTCTTTTTTGTGGAGACTCAAAGGAAGGAAAGAAAAAGCTCTTTGGGATTTTTTGTTTTCATGCTAAGCCTTTCCCCATGTTTGCTCAAATTTTTCAGGCATATAGCTCTGCAAAGGCAACTGTGTAGACCCGCTGCATGCAGGAGGGTCAAAAAAGGCTAAACTGAGGGATAGATCAGAGACAGCAGGTACCACGGCCTCCTCCAGGAGTGATGGGAGACATACCCATGGGACAGGGCTCTCTGGAGGTAGAAAACCTGGGCTGACCAGGTGCCTTAACAAGTGAGGTATTTCCTTAATGAGTGAGAGGTTTCCCAGCTTTAACTGACTCCCAAGATTTTCACTGATTGTTTTAGGCAAAACTTGCTGCTACATAATCCTCAGTCCTCACTGCTGCAAACTTATCTTTTCAGGAGGTACACTTTAAGGAGGTAGATAACAGCAACTGTTTCCTATAGAATGCTTTTTAGCACTGGCACTTGCATCTTCTCCAGCACATGAGGAAGGAGAGGATCATATTGCATGTATTTTGAAAAGGAGATTAAACAGTAGAATTTTACTTGATGGCAAAAAGGTTCAGAATCAACTTATTTTAATTATGAAAAAGTGAAATCATGCAACAATTCAGTAGAGTGACCTTAGACAAATGCTGAATTTGTAAGTATTAGACTGCATTAAACAGCCAGTGATTGTGGACTCCAACATTTACTCTATTCTGAAAAAAGATAATTATAAGCAACTACAAATCTACCATCTTTTTTGTTTATTTGCACCTTTAGGACAAGTTTTACTTTCTGCATCACAGAGACACAATACACGACAGAAGACGTACTAGATGCAAACACAATGAGCCAGGCCCAGAGAATATAATGTAAAACATGATGAAGTTCCAGTATTAAAATTATTTACTCTTTCGTACTATTGTTTAAGGAACATGGTAGATAAGTGACGTTATAGACCCACTCTTGGAATATTTTCAGATATTAACAACCCGGCTTTCTCCTTAAATCCGTTGTATCAAGTCTAGTGCAATTGGCTTCAGTGTAGTACATGCAGTACGTGCTGGAAAATTGGATTTGCCTTCACACACTTACTGCCACACAGCGTTTCCAAGCTATTCTAAGGAGGTGTCCACTGAGGGTATCTTTCTCTTTCTTCCCTTCAGTGTATCTAGTAAAAAGAAATACACCCCCTAAAAAGGTGCACATTTCTGACCTAGCATTTCCAAACCAAACAAAGCCCCAAGTGGAGACAGAGTTCAGCGACACGGTAACATAGCACCTGCACACCCAGGAGTATCAACAGACTGACTTCTTATCTACCCTCATGAGCTTGTACTGATATACTAAGTGCAGTAAGTGCAACCCACTTTCCGATCTGCAATTAATGGCACTTGGGTAGCATTAAGAGAATCAGAGGTCAGAAGACTTTGGAGGGTGTACTTAGAAATTATCAGTTCTTTGTTCACCTTTATACATCCTCATAGCACATTTCCAGATAAACTGATAATTTAGATCCTGTTATGAACTGTCCATAACTTCTGTTGTGAGGTACTGCAAGAACATAAAACTGCACACAGGTATCACTTGTCTACCTCAAGTTACATCACATCTTTAAAGACCTTTTGTTTCAAACAGTGGCAAGCACCATTGCTAAATAAAAGAAAGAGAAGGAGAAACTGCCTCATAACTGCAGGGTCATTACCAACTGCATCATTAGCAGCAGATGTAGCTAATAAACCTCTCCTAGCTGATTAAAGAAAGTGTTCTACCTTTAGGGGAAGGTTGAAGTCATAAAAATATTTTTAGATAATGGTAATATTCCAGAGATTATCGATATCTCAGGAGGAAGACTTTGCTCTTCTGTACAAGTTTACCTTTATGTTATAGTTGTCCCTACTCAGTAGGGAGTGTGTATTACAAAACATAAAGGGAAGTTAAAACTATGTGCTAAACAACTTCCAGGGAAAATCTCACCTTTTGAAGGATGTTCTATGTGTTTGCTGAGAATGTGGGGGATGGAAATTACACAAAAATGGACGAAGCAAAGCAAGAAATATCAAACAGAAAACATGATGATGTTTTTTCTAAGATGTTAAACTTTCCATTCACTGTCCGTGTAAATTTTTATTTTTTTTTTGGTCAGGTCAATAACAAAATAAAAAGTAAATTGTTTCTATGAGAAAGTACAGTATGTGTCAATTCTGCAGCCATTAGAAGCAAAATGGGAAACAAGATTACATAATTCCTTGGAATTTCCAAGAGTATTCCATGAAAACTGAAGTAATACCATTGGATTAGACAATGTGAAAGACAGTCCACCGGGACAATGAAATGTTTACTGTAATTGTTTCTCCAACAGAGGGTCCTTGTCCCAAAATAAAAAGCAAATTCTACCCTGACAAAATGAGTGCTGTCCATATCTGTCTAAGTTATTTTTCCTCACAACAGATGGCAACAACTGAGGAAAGCAGAATATCCTAAGGATGACTTTGAAAGAGGCATCTGTTTCTTCTTTGGTAGTTGTACCAGTTAGAAGGTTTTCTTTAACAAGGAAGAAATCCAAGAAAACTCCCTTACAATATTTTTTTTTCTTTCTTTCAGGTTAAAAATTAATAGATTACTACACAGAAAATAAACCCTAACTGGAATACTCATATTGCAGTAGCTATTTGTTGTACAGCTATTGATTGGCAAATAAAGTATTAATGTTAAATATAAAAATGAGAAGACAATGCATGGGTAAGAAGAAAGATGAATAAAGTCAGAAAGCCCTTAACAAGAGCCACAAGTCAAAATTAGAGACAGATTTCTTGCTGAGCTTTCTAAATTAAAAAGTATCTGGGGTTACAACTATTGAAATTTTTTACTTGGTTCTGAAGTCAATTTTGATATTGATATTAGATATTTTAAAACTATTCCACTACATTACTGGCATGCATGAGTTAATAACTAATAGGTCTAGCAGCAAAAATCAGCATTGTATACCAAGTGCATTTTTTTTCTGAATTAAATCCATGAGAATCAGAAACAAAAGCAGTTCTAAGAGGGTAACAAGAGCTGAATTATAACAATAGAATAATAAAGCAGAGTGTGTTCAAGAACAAAGCCCAACCAGAAAAAAAAAAGTAAAACATGTAGAGGAAGAAACCAGCTTAAAAATCCATATAACAATAACTGCCCATAGGATGATGAGCCAAATTCATCTCTGGAGTTTCATGAGCATTGAATTTGACTTTAGGCACGATTCTTATTTACGAGGAATTCAGACGATGGGAAAGAACTATATAACACAGTACCATTTTCAATGAAAGCTAACATCATTCAAAAATTAAAGTGGGAGTTCAGAATGCTATCTGAATCATACAAGCTGTACTCATCCAAATGTTCATTTTTGTTGGATTCAGGCAGTAGAAGAATCTGCTTCTTTTCATAATGATGCACATGCACATACACATGACTAGTGCTCTGTCTGTTTATGTACAGGTACCACAGGAGCAACAAGTCACCTAGAGGAGATTTCTATACTCTGAGTATTCACGTGCCTCCTCAACACAGTATTGCATGAAGAGCAGCAGTGTTTTCTAGATTATTTGGTGCTGTTGCACTTTTGTACTTCCCAAGTGTTGGTCCATCAAGGTACATGGAAGTTTATCCCTGTATGTTGTATGTGTGTGCACACATGTGCCTTTCTGTCTCTTACACATCCACCCCTCACAAAAGATGCTGCTTCCATGTTAATATCAAGCTACTTTTTGATCTGAGACAGAACACAAGCAAAACTACTATAAACATGTAAATAGTCATAGGGCTTGTGAACATGTAAGCACTCAGGATCTCTTTTGTGTTGGTACAGTACCTCAGACAACAAGACCTGGCACTTCCAGGTGATATTGTAGCATAAACAGAAGAGGACGGACAGGTCAAACATATGAATTTACCTGAAAACCTGCAGGGAAAGTTTACAGCCTTAGTATAGTCAATTTTTAATTTGTAGGTAAATAACATTACTAGGAATTATTGTACAGTCATCGTTGGTTATAGAGTTCCCACAGTACACAGATGGAGGTAAAAAACAGAGGCTTATGCAATTAGCGATGTTCTATTAAGTTTCACAGCAGCTTTTAAGTTACTCTAGCTTTCCATGCAGCAGAACTTCACCCAGCATTTAGGCAAGAGCAGCTTTTACACTGGGGAAAGTGGGATCCAACCACACCAGGACTTCATAAGTGTTGGTAAAAAAAAGAATGTGTTCAGTTTCCTCCCTGAGCTAAGAGCAGGCAATATACATGTGAGCAGCCAGCCCTGCATCCTGCTGGGAGAGGAAGGACACAGCACCCGCACCGTAGGGAGCTTTCACTGGGGATCCCCACCATCTAAAAAGGATTAGAGACACCATTGCCTATAAGTAGGTCCATATTCTGCTCACTCAAAGAACTGGAAAGAGCAGCAATGGGAAAAAATGGTAGAAAAAAAAAACCAACTCTCTCCCTTAAAGGAGATTCCCTGTTTGGATGTGCAGAAGAAGACTGCAGACAGGCCCTTTCAGCAGCAGCTTGTGTGTCCTGACCCAAACTTCCAATAAGCTGGCTCCTCATCTCTTGCCTGGAAGCATTCCCAGCCTGGAGACAGACATTCCTGTATCACGTGGTCTCTTTTATTCCCACTAGTAAGTATGTTTCGGTCTTGGTGGAGTCAGTTTTTCCTCAGAATTTCCACTCAGACAAGAGCAAGTGAGCTCGCAGCCACCACAATACTCACAGCCATTAGTCCTGTCCAGCTGCAGTAAATCCTGCCCTACTCAGTCAGCTTATTACTGGAATAAAACATCAACTCCATTCTATCACTCGCTTTGCTCCTCTAGTGTATAATTACAAGTCAACCGTGGGTCATACTGTTACCATAACACCAAAGAACAGAGAGCCTGATAAGAGCCAGCAGAACGACTCATGCTGATTTTAATGGGATTTGCCTCAAATCTTCAACAGATATCACACTGGAAAAGTAGAAACAAGCTACAAGGTTAAATCACATGAGGAGAAACCAGGAGAGAGCCTTCATCTCCGATATCGTTTAGGCAGCCGTTTGCTCCCCGGTGTTTTAGTCTGCATCAGAAACACGGAGGCAGCAGCACCAGGTACTTCACAGAGCTATTGAAAGGCTTTGTTCATTTATACTGATGATGCCTTTTGTGGGGCTCAAAGGGATGGCACCGATGAGTACTAAGAACAATGAGAGAAGAGCAAGGCTTCATGAGAGTCTTCCCCTTTCCGCTTTGCACTCAGGTATGACTTTAATTGCTAGAACAGCAATGTGGTCACACTTAGTCTTTATTAAAGGCCTCAGTATGGGCATCAGAACATATTTTTGGTGATTGGTGACTTTAGAAGAGCTCTGACACAGTCATAAGCAACGCTGAAATTGTCAGGGGGAAGCTGCCATCCCTCCCGTGTCATCTGAAAACACTAGAAAGAGACCCCTCAGCCATCCAAACATAATCACGCAAGTAGTATGTCAGCAACAGAATGAATTAGAGCATATATGATGTATTTGTTGGCTATGTATTGATATGGCATTACTTTTTAGCACGTGGATAAGAATTTTAAACCACAGCGGTGACTGAATTGTCCCAGCAACAGCTTTCAGACCAGATAACAGCAAACTGCAACAGAAGTACATTAGGGTCTAAAACGAGTTGCTTCACTGAAGTTCATGCTCTGTGCTAGTGTAGATGCACATGTTTGCAAATGAACAACCTAATCCTTTTTTATTGTCTGGTACTCCCTTGTGGCTCCTGAAACCAGTATTTCATTTACACATTGTATTCTTGGTATCCAGTATGGTTTTCAAGCTCTTGAGAAAAGTTCTCTACTTCAGTTCTCCACATTACATCATCTTCCAAACATTTAAAAATAATAATTTTAAAACAGGAAGCTGAAGGTGCAATCTTTTTGCTGGCCTGACCACAAATAAAAATGAGAAAGTATTGGAAAATCATGCTTTTCACCAAGCCATGGAAAACAGATGAAGGTCAAATCACAGCTATCATAGCTGGAAATTCTTTCAGACATCCTGCAAAGGCATTACATGATTAAATGTTGTGGTTTCTGGCTGTTTTTTCACTCTGGAAAGAGATGTGACCAGACCTGGGTATACAGGGACAGGAAAAGGAATATAGTTCTGCACTGGCATTCAGTCATCTGCGATGCATTCACATGTTTTCACTTGAGATTTCACTAGAGTTTTAAGCAGTTCTGATGGAGCACTGATGCAGAAAATAGCGATTCTACCTTTTACTCCCTACTGCCACCTGCGTGGTGCCACCCACTCCCATGTCTCTTCTCTAGAGCTTGTCTGATGTTTTGCAGAGAGGTACCACCCCGTGGGCTTCAACAATGAACATGTGTGTGTTTTTTTCACTTTTACTTACTTTTGCTTGGGGTTCTTTCCACCCTTTTTGTGTCCTTTCCCTTTTCTAATACATCCATTCTGTGGTTTTCTTTAACCCTTTCTGCTCCATAACTCTCTTGCTATTTATGGACACATTACATAAAGCTCCTGCGTGCCAGTTTGACAGAGGGAGAACTGTAACATGTAAAACTGAAGGGCTCCGGAGCAAAGCTGAGAGCCAACCCCATAGGTTCTTATGCTTCACCTCACTACACATATTATACCCAAATCTCTCTCTTTTCCCCCTCTTATTTACTAAACGCATTTTATTAGACTGGAATAACCTTCATGACTACAAAAGCTGGAGTTATGTTTGGAACTACTGATGTTTAGTAAGCATTGAAAATACTGCACTTCTTTTGGGCATCTTCTCTGGAGATAAATATTTTGTCACTCCTAAGTGTAGGGGCATGCAATTCTATATGACACATTGTAAAGAAAATACTACTTTTGTGCTGCCAGTCCAGCTGGCAAAGTAATTCTAAATGAAGAAAAGTAAGGGATGAATACCAAATGAAATTATCATAAATACATTCTTACCAATACTGGAAAAAAAGGACAAATATGAGAACCTGCTATGCCTGAATAAGGTGCAATAATTAAGTAATAACATTTGTCAGTGTCACTTCAGTATTGCATAACTGGCTCAGCCAGCTCAGGAAAGCTGTGGGAAATATGCTGAAGTCTGAACAGTTGCAGTTATTGTGGACAATACGTGTTATACAGCTCGTCAACTCCTAAAGAGAGGCTCCATGAATCCCTAATTTAATTCCAGTGGCCAAATTCCTACTAATCCAACAAAAATAAATAATAAAAAAGTTAAAATTTCTCATCTTCAGTGTATACTTTCATTCCAGAGAGTTGATACTTGACTGGAAGAACCACACCTAGATGTGCTCAGCTACCATAAGGGTTAGAAGGCCCTCTGAAAGGAGCAGTGCCTCTGGAATACCACCACACAGGGAAATCAAATTTGTTTCAGTGTCAGAAACATTCCAGCTGCAGGACTAGGTTTATTTGTTTATTTTCACAACTCTCACAAAGGAAATCCATGAAATTCTGTATTGGAGGGAAATCTTTCCCAAGATCTAGTTACAAAAAGAAACTCTCCAGACTGTGTGTGGCCTCATTCTCAGCTGTGCCATTGTTCATTAGATGTAACTAAGGAGGAGGCTGAGGATGAGGTCCACAGAAAGCCAATGCATTTCTCTTATCCTGGGGCCAGTTCTTTGCCAGCCCAGCCCTTCCACAGATGAAAGCAATCCAAAAGCTGCTCTAATCTATGCCAGCTGCTTTGCCAAAGCCTGATGTTGGTCAGAAATTACTGCAGCACAACCCAGCCAGGTTCCCTTCTCTCTCTCCCTGGACACTATCTCTATGAAGGGAGACTAGAGGAGAGCTGGAGAGTGACTCTTTGTCAGAAAGCACAGTGACAGGACAAGGGGTAATGGCTTTAAATTGGAAGAGGGGATATTTAGATTAGATACCAGGAAGAAATTCTCTTGTGAGTGTGGTGAGGCACTGGAACAGGTTTCCCAGGGAAGTTTTGGATGCCCCATCCCTGGAAGTGCTCAAGGCCAGGCTGGATGGGGCTTTGAGTGACCTGCCATCTTGGGAGGTATCCCTGCCCATGGCAGAGGGGTTGGAATTTGATGATCTTGCAGGTCCCTTCCAACTCTAATGATTCTATGATCTGTAAAACTGTGAGAGCACATGATGTAGGAATATGACACCTAACAGGGAGCTGTGCACAGAAAGGATCATTTTGCCAGGGGAACCTGTCCACTTCCCAGCCTCCTATTAACCCAGCAGTGGTAAAAAAGGGAATGAAAGGGAGACCAGTCTCTAATCTCTGTATTTATCAGATGTATTTATTGTTATACATGGCTCCAACTTAGTGTTCTTCCTTGGAAGTCTGAAGAAATGCCCCACACACACTCACTCACCACGCCATCCAAGGGTTAATAAGAACACATCCCATGACATTGATCATAAATCTTAGGACATCACTGTCCTCTAGGGATTTTAATTGCTGAGGATCTTGGGATTTATAAGTCACAGTATGATTTAAAATTTTAAATATCCATATGCTAGTTTAGCACAACTTAACAAGTTGTGCTATAGTATTTCAAAGCTGGTTATGGACGGCAACTATGAGGTACTCCAACTCTGCAAACCAAATGTCATCTTGGAAATGGGGGACAGGAACGGGTGGGCAAAACCTTTCTCTAGTAGACAGGTGCCAAGATTGTTTAAACCCAGTGACAGTAAAGCCATTGTTGCCTGCTCCCAGATGAGAGCCTGCAAATCCACATAGCATTCAGGATTTGTATCTCACTGTCCCTGCAGCTGAAAAATGCCACCAAGGGTGCTGAACTTTCAGTCAGAAAGAAATATTTCTGTGCTGAAAGTTTCTGAAGATGAAAGACACCATAAATGGGAGCAAAGCACAGTGGACACTTACATGCCAGTGATTTATCACCTAATGGTCACAACTGTTTCTTCTAAGAAGTGAGCAAAAGTTGTGGATATTCCAAGGGCTTAGAAAAAGGCCTGTGTTTCATTGTGAGATCTTCTTTACAGTACTCAACCATCAGAAATCCATCAGAAAAGCTGGCATTCATGGTAGACAGGCAAAGGGAAGGAATAAAAAAAAAAAAAAAAA
>VZTM01032210.1:2262-12401 GCA_013400555.1 Jacana jacana
CCTGAGGCAATGGTCTCCGAGTTAAGAATATAGATGGTTCTTAGTGAAAACAAGGATAGCGATTTTCTTAAACCAGATTTCTAGAAATCCAAGAAATTTGGAGCGAGCATGGCTGAGGATGATCTGCAAGACAATCCAGCTGAGTTAATGATCTATTTCAACATGTATGTTTATTTGTGAGAGCCCCTTCTGCTGCTAATAAGATGTCTCACAAGCAGTGGCAAGCATGTCATCGTGAAGAGGGCCATGCCGAAAAAGAGGACAGACAAGAAATTAGGACTCACAATTGTACATGTATATGGACCTTGAAGCAAGGATGCACTCCTGGTCCCATAGCTTAAACGTAGCCAAAGATTCTGATTCACCAAGAGCCTGGGCTGTTGACAGAACGTTCGGGATCATAACTTCCTAATTGTTTCTAAAAGCTACCCTTTGGACTGGGGGGATACGCCAGTACCCTGAAAAAAATATCCTCTGTAATCTTGTTCTGCATGTAGTGTTCCTGCTGCAGTTAGGACACTGAGGGAACTTGGTGGATGAACTGGCTGACAAGTGGATTTAATGTATCTGTTTCATAAATTGACCACTTCTGACAAAGCGGAAGAGGAAACTTAATTTGGCATGGCATGCATGCCAGCATCATTCTGTTGCTCTAATCTGGTGCTGCCTGAAAGCTTAATTTGGTGGGTATTGTGTCCTGGAATGACACAGAACTGGAACTGGAGGGATGTCAAAACCCCTCCAAAAATAGCTTAACCAAATAAAATCAGCTGACCTGTGGAGATATGAAATGCACATTTAGAAACACTCAGAGCTGGAATGCAGGTGATGCTAAGTACGGGAATGCAAGGTTATGTGAATATCCAACAACATGAATATCACCAATAAGTACATTTATAAATAACAATTTTTTTTTATTATTTTTAAGTTACTCTGAATTTCTAAACCTCTTAAAATATTAGCTCAGGACTCCCAAATTCAGTATAGTATGTAGCTAAGGATTGTTAATCCTATTTTTACTGCTGGGGAAACTGAGGCAGAGAGGTTCAGTGACTTACCCAAGGCCACAGAGGGAGTCACTGTCAGAGCCGGGATTAGAGCTCAGGAGTTTCTGGCTCCCAGTCCCAAACTCAGACCACTAGACCATGGCCTCAGGTCATTTCCAGCAGGTCTTCAGTCTAAAAAAAAGTAAATTCTCAAGTATGCTACAAATATGTAACATATATATAGACTTCTTTTTACTTTGAATGCGATGGTATGAATGAGAACACATTGCTTGCAAGTCAACAATGAAAAGCATAAAAGTCTTGATTTAAATTGCAGCTAATACAAACAGCTATTTTATTTTTCAGGGTAAGGAATAAATTACCTTTCCAACCCAGCCAGCATGTCATTTATATTAATGGTGAGGAATACGAAGTTGCTCTGTGTGTAAGTAAACTCTATTAAGAAAGTCACGTCCCTTGGTGAAGCTAGATCCTTAGTAAATTTTACTAGCTAAGCACTGAGTTCCATGTCAGAGTAATTACACCTTTTATCCACTGTGAGCTCTCTCTTGGCTTCTTCATACTCCTTAATTTCCCACTTCAGCTAATTTAGCAGTAAAATCGCAAAGGTTTTAAAAGGTTAGCTACCAAGGAACTGGCGCATGAATGTTCTGTTAAGCTCCATGCATTGAAATCACATCATGTATAAGAAGGAATTAATTAAGTAACAATTAGGTAGTGATGGATCATTGACAACATATATACACTTTGGTGCTAAAATTAATCTCCCCTGTAAATCCAATGCATTGTGTATCTTCTCATCTATAAGCTGACAAGTTTTATACTTGAAATATAAAACGGATAGGCTCTTCAGCAATGTTAAAAAAAAAAGGCATATCTTCCGGCACTACTGAAACTACATACTATTTTTTTAAAAAATAAGCTTCACTTTTTTCTTTTTTTTTTTCTTTTTTTGATTTGAAAGAGTAGTGAAAATAGCAAAAGGAGAAGATATTTTCAGGGCAGGTGATTTTAAAGTGACTGCTGCAAGGGCACTTGTTATGTGAAAGTACTTAGTATGTTGAAAGTGCTAACAATTGTGTAGTATTCTCTTGCTATCTACTTTTACAAGTTGCCATATTGTTTCCTTGTATTGACAGTCAGCTGCTTAATACATAGATTGGCAGTTAGCCCGGGCAATCCTCAATTCTAAAAGCCTCTTAGCAGATGAAAAATCTTTGGTTCATTCACACCTTGTAGAAAGGATGACAGGGCAAAAGTGACATCCAGATCCATTTAGAGTATACTTTGAGTCTGATTTTCCTTTGCTTTGCACCTTGTGTTGTCATTTATAGCTGCGCGAAGTGAGCACAAAATGGATATAAAACACTGCTACCCATGTGAGGAGAAAATTCTGATTTGGTTGCATTATTTCCAGAGGTGATCACAAAAAGTGCCAGACAGTGAAAAAATCTTGCTCTGCATAGAATGTCTACACAATTTTGACACAAAACATAAAGTAGCAGCAGCGCTTTCCAAACAATCTACAAAAATTGCACTTTTGCTTTGGAGCAATGGGTATTTTCATTTACTGTTTGCTCAGCATTTTCAGAGTAAATATATTAAATGTTCAACTCTTCTACAACTCTTTTATTTCTTCCTTTCTGGGGGTTTACAAGCATATTTAACTGTGAGTCCTAAAGTATATTCTCATGTGCAAAAGTCCTACATAATATCTCCACTGGTTCTACCTTTCTACAGGCTACTTCTAAACCCAGTACTTACACCTCTACACATCCTCCTGGAATCAGTGCCAAAGCTGGCATTATCACAACAGCTGGTCTCAGTCCATCAGAGTTCAACACTGTTCTTGCTTTAGGATGAGTGGCAAATTATTGTCTCAGCATTTACCAAACAGTGATATCTCTGCTATATGATCTACCACTGCCATAACAATACAAGAGCTACTGCCAAGCATCTTCAAGATACAAACTAACATTAGCAGGAAAGGCCTGCAAATATTAGATTACAAAATGTGCATTAACAAAATTGATAGTTAACAAATTAAGGACCTAACCTGGCTGTCTCTGGAGATGTGGTAAAGAATTAATTATACTTAATAACAGGCATTTAGTGTATAATAATTGATTCAATATGCTTGAACACTTATTTCCCCATACTGCTTGGTGGCTATTTTTCTGACCCTTCCCAGTCAGAAGTCTTTCCCATTGCACTTAGACGCCATGATGGGCCTGTCAGCTCAGGTGTGTTGATTTGGACCAGAAATATAAATTACTTGACTCCATCAGCAGCTGTTGACCTAAGAGTACTGCTACAGTAAATAATGTCTCTTGGTACTTCTATTAGAAAACTTGTTTTAATCATAGTCATGGACTTCACAGAGTCTTCCTAAGACATATTTCCTAAATATATAACCATTGTCTGAATCTTACCCTTAAACCAAGAAGCTAAAGAACAAATGTACATGATTTTTTTTCTTCTTCATATTTGGTAATACTGTATCATAGATCGGAGGTTCTTAGGATTTTTGGGATTTTGTTTGTTTTGGTGGGTTGGTTTGTTGTTGTGGGGTTTTATTTATTTATTTATTTACTTTATTTTTGGTGGTGGTGGTGGGGTTTTTTGCTTGTTTTCCTTTCCCATCCCCACCCTCCCCCTTCTGGATTTATTGCTTCATTAAATATTCTGAGTTGCTAGTCTGGCTTGACTGAAAAGTACTGTGTGTTTGTTGTGTGTCTGCATCTATGATACCAACTGTTGAAGACTGCTTGATGTTAGATGAGGGCTTATGCTCAGCGCTTTTCTACAGTTGGCTCTCTGGCAGAATCTCTCCTCACCAATGACAATGACGTCTCTGTGTGTGGGAGAATCTGTTTTATAATATTACACTTGCCATGGCCTTAATTTTACTGATGGGGAATGATTATGATTTCATTTACATTAATCAAAATCATGAGTCATTCAATTTATGTCAGTAGCATTAAAGAGCTCTACAGACAAGTAAGAGTTCAGAATCAGGCTTGTGGTGTTTAATCTGAAAGGATATCTGAAAAAACTTCATTAAAGATAGATACTGAAGGATAGAACCTCTGCTTAATTTGCATTACTCAGTCATGCCATTAGCATAAAATATCAAATAAAGAACTAGTATGACAGCTGGCAATGTGTCACCGTACAGGGGTTTTCCATTTACCTCGCATATAGAAAATACCCCTGAATTAACAAGATTTAAGATAATATTTCAAGTATGACAAAGCTACTGTATTAGGTCTCCTTGCCCTTGGAAGTTAGCATGAATGTTTCAAAAACTTATTTCCTTCCTTTTCTTTTTTGTCACTCATACATAACTTTAATGCAAAAGATCTAAAGTCAAACAATATTTAAGTAAGACCTCAGAGACTGAGTTAAGTTTTATAGCTCTGTCCATAATGAATATTACATCTGGTAGATACAGGAGTATCAAAGCAATGGTCACAATTCATAAAGGTTGTTCTGTAAGTATCTTATAGAGCCCTATCAAATCCTCCTTCTTTTTGAAAAAGTGAAAAACATGTTAATTTTCCAAAATAGTCATTCTAAAACAATAAAAGGTTTTGTACTCGTGTCTGTCTCCTGCTCAGACAGAGAAATTGTGCTGAGGATGATGGGCCTTAATTTAGTTCTCACTGATAAGTAATTTTAAGACTAAATATNCAGCATATTGCTCTATTATATCTCTTCACATTTTTTCCATTTTTGAAGTCAGAGAATTATTGGCATTTGAGAACATTTTCTAGAAATCTGTTTGATATACTACAGGCCCTCAAAACTATCACTGTCATATATGTTCTCAGCTTCACTACAAGCACATGTCCCAAGACACCAAATCAGAGAGTTGAGGGTTTTATCAACAAATGAGGACCAAATGGAAGCTGAGAGAAGGGATCTTTTAGTATGTTTTATACAGGTCTCACTGATTGTCTCACTGAAAAATAAAGATCTATCTCTGCATCTTTTTTTTCCAGTCCAGGGAATAGCAGAAATATTTTTTCCCCAGTTCCCAATGAAAGCTTTCTTTTCACCCTGATAGACCATGTGTTCAGTTTTATACCCTACACTTCCACAGCGTAAGACAATTCTTGTACAATGAAGCAATCAGATACTGTCTTCAGGCTGAATACAAATGTTAGTTAAACCACTGGTGCCTTTTTTAAGAAAACCATGATATAATTTCCACGCTTAGTAACTGTGGGAATTACATGTTTTTCTTGTCTTTGTGATAACATTGCTGTGTACGTCAGGAAGAGCACTTGGGCACATAGATTAATCATAAGGCAACAGACTTTACATATCTGTGCTGAAAAACAATTAGAAATCTCACTCTTTGTTTTCCAATAAACTAAAGTGAATGAGAAACTGAAGAAATATAGAACAGAGAAGTGACCTACCGTGGTTGTCTTTATCCGTCCTCCTGGTTGTGTACAGGTCCAGCCTGATTTATTGATTAGCAAATCACATCCTTCTCCTTCTAAACATGGAAGCATTTCACACCACTGTTTTGTTTTGATAATTCGTGCTGTGGAACAGAAAAGAGAAAAATAAACAACCAAAACAATTGGCAGGAGAATTCACATTTCACTTATCTCTAAACACTTTCTCATTTGAGTTTTCTATTTTCATCATCTGATAATGCAGCCATAGGTTATGATGTAGACAGCCCTAGGCAATTTCCAAAATTATTTACAACACCTGCTGTGCCAACAAATTTTATAATAAAAATAGAGCTTAAAAACCAACAATGAAACAAAAGACAGCTCTGCTTTAAATTGAAAGAACAAAAAAGTTAGCTAATTTTCTAATTCTATGTTCCTTACAGTAAAGGAAACAACTGATGACTTACTATCCTAACTAATCATTATGGTAGCCTAAAAGTGAGCTATGACTGAGATCCATTGTGTTAGACTCTATAAAGCTGAGCACACATTCCTTACCCTGAAGTGCTTACGGTGTAAATACACAAGAGGCAGAGTGGAGAAAAAAAAGCTATAATAAACAGGGAGAGGGGCCAACGTAATGACAGCAATTGGGAAACTGTGATACTTGAAATGGTAGGGGCATAGTTAGGGGCAGGAACTCAGAACATAATGAGGACAGGGGCTGAATGAAGTAAAGGTGGAGAAATCATAAACAGAGACAATAAACACAGGGAAAAGACTAGAAAAAACACTTTATTATCCTATTTCTACAAGGGAAAGAAGTCTAGTGAGGAAGGTTCCTAACCGCTGAAAAGGCAGTGTATTGTCTGCTTTGTGGCTCCTCTTACTGCTTGCATCCCTGGTAAGCTGGTTCTGCAAAATTTCCTCAAGGTCACACACAGCAAATAGTCTTGGAACAACTGAGCTCTGACTGCATTAAGGTAGATGCAAAGGAGATGTAGGGAGAATTTTTTCCTCAAGGGAAGGAGAAAAAGGGCCTTTAATTTCTGTAGACATCTTTCTGGATTACAATACTTCTTTTGAGTTCATGTCTGTAGTATCTCCATTCCTTTTCATAGAATATTAAGCAATATGACTGATATCTAATATTTCATTATTCTTTCACTTTTCCATTGCAGGTGAAATTGTAGGGTAGATTGTTAGTTTGTGACACTTTTTTATAAAACACGTGTACAGAGATGCACTCACTTGCATGGTGCCATGTACTCATGCTAAACAAGGTTAGGGCCCCCAAACAATCTATCTTTTGCTCAGACTGTAAGACTCTCAGTCCATGGAAAATCATTCTCAGTTCCTTCAGAGGTCATCTCAGCAATACTAGGCTAGGCTATAAAAAAGCTTCACCACCTCAATTTGTACGTGAATATCTTAGGATTCAAGGGCAGAAAAAGTTCCACACAGAGGGACAAAGATCACATCCTCCTCTGTGTTGTGTGAAGTGTAATACATCTTCTACAGTCATGAGCCCAACAAAAAGAGAACTACAGGAGAAATACTTAGCAAGATATGAATCCAAGAGGTTTATGATGTTCCAAATTAATTTGGGGTCCAAGGAGCTTAAAGTGGGCATTTATACCCAGTGGCAGTTTTAGCTCTTTATGCTCACCTGAATGTGTGATTCAGCCTCCCTCCCTATGCCCCTGACTTCCTCTGTCTGGAACTAAGCAATAGGATTCCCAATGCTACTGGATCATGGCAAGAAATAGAAGTATAATTTAAAGTCTTTTAATAAAATCCTTTCCAATATTTTGACACAAAACAACTTGTGTCGTCAGTCCCGGTACAATTGTTGGTAAGCTCTAGCAATATAACGAACACTGATTTCTTTCAGTGGAAGCTCAATCTGAAATTCATATTAGGATTTTCATTATAAAAAACATTTTAGATCCCAAATGTCTACATAGGAATTTGCACTGTCCATTAGGCAATATATATATATCACTGGAGGAATGATTCCTAAACAATTTTCATAACTACAATTTTTTGAAGCAAATCCACTAAGTTTTTATAGCAGATAATATACAGAAATCTGGATTGTGCTTGGGCTCTGTAGGTACTGCTTGAATGAGAATTGCATCATATCAGGTTCTGAGGCAAACATCTCCTATGTAACAGATAACAGCCTCATCCGTTCTGAGAGAAGGCATGCATCCAGTTGCAGTCTTTACAGAAAAAGCTCAGTAAAATGTCACTGTTACCTCACCCATTTGCATGCATATATTTTGCAATTCACATATAGAAATGGCTATTTCTATCCATGTTTCAACAATATGAAGGATCACCGAAAGAATGACTAGTCAGTTAAACTCAAAAATATGTACTAGATTGCCTCTGCTCTCTCAGGTGGGAGGTTTTCCTGGAAACATAAATTGAACTATTCTTTAAAAAAAATAATTCTCTCCTCTGTGAATTACTCTTAGTGTTTCCTTGGTTGTTATCTCAGAATGCACCTATCAGTAATATCACAAATACACGGAGTCCTTCCTCTGGGTATTGGCTATATCCACACAAATTTAGAACACACCAGGAGGATTTTAGAGAACATAAAGTCTAAAACATTTCTGAGTCAAGTGTATAGAATAGCTCATGCATTTAGCCCTTGAGAATCAGAATCAACCTCATTTGAGGGCTCAGCTCATATGGTTTAAAGCAAATCAGTATGCGAATTATTATTTTTTTTTAATTTATTAATGACACACAACCAGCATCAGTGCACGATCCATACAAAAAAGTAAATCATAGTACTAGACATGAAATGCTTATAAATACTTGGGAATTCCTAAACATCCCCTCAGAACTAATCCCAAGCACAGTCACAGACACCTCACTCTCCCTATCCCCTCCCAGACATCCAGACCCCCCCCGCACCCACCAGCAGAGGCAGGGGTTCCGGCCCCAGGGCCACCCTGTTTGCCAAATGCAGTCCTGGTGGGCACCCTCATGCTTAGGTATAAATTAAAGCCTGTACAGACACACTGCCCTATTAAACATATGCAGCCACAGTTGCAAGAAGGAGGCTATATTAACATCTGTGGAGTCACATCTCTTTTTGCATTTTTGCTTTCCATTTTCCCATTATAGCAGAGCATCACAGTGAAGCTAAATACCTTATACAGGGAGCCAAGTATACAACGATTCTATCAGCATAATATCAAGAATTTCTATCAGTAATTGAAACTGAGTTACACTAATCAAAGCAAAGGGATACGATGTATTTCCTGAGGCAGTATAGTTGCCTTTTTACTGCTATATTCACTAGGGGTGAAACTCAGCCCTCCGCAGACAAGACAGCAAAAAGCCTATCAGATTTTTCAAATCCACTCCAAGCTCCATTATAAAGAATTAAGCGGCACTTAAATGATACATAGGCTTTGTGCAGACCTGCAAAGAACCAAATTTTATCTTAAGAATCTGAGCTGACACGACTTTGCATCTCCTCAGAAGGGCTGTGCCCCTTCACTTAGACTGAAGCTAATAGGAACTGATGGTGCTCAGCCCATGGTAGAATTGCTTTCCCGGGTAATACCATTTGAACTAGAGAACAAATGGCGTCTAGCCAAGGGATTTTTCATACAAATAGTTCTCAGGTGTTGCAGGCAGGCAGGCAGGCAGGCAGAGGTTATACCAATGTGACACCAAGCTACACACCAAAGGGTTCTCAACCTTTCGGTAAGGTACAACAATTTGCAATGGATTTCCAGTTGCTAGTACAAAATACATAGAAGTCTGTAATCATGATCAGGATTTTCTAGTCAAAGACTGAACACCACAGGTTATTTTCTGCCATATACTGCAACTAGATGTGTTTTGTCACTCACCTTCTCACCTGGTTTAACATTATAATATACTTTCCTACAGAAAATAAGCTTTAATTTCTATACCTTCTTTCACACATTGACTCTACATTCAGGCAGTTACCAACTGCTGCATCTCTAGTCAATCTCATAACTGAAAATCGTGTACTTTTTGTGACTGCAAAAACCAGAGATGAATCTTGTTCAGGAGGAGTAAATGCAAAAACTTAGAGACATCTAAAATACATTAGATTGAAATACTCAGATTATTACAGCTTGTTTTCTCATATCTTTTTTTTAATATTGGAGAATGAATTTTGCAATAAAATAAAATTTATATATTTTATCCATTAGGTAAGAATATTGATTAAAACAACATTTGAATACTGAGATTTTCAGAATACATTGTGCTTCTATGCATAAAGGGTGGTGTGTGAAATTAATATTTACAAATCATAATGAAAACAGTGGTACAAGTACCTAAATAAACAAAAAAAACCCCAAACCAACCAACCAAAGAAACAAACAAACAAAAAAAATCAACAAAAAACCCGCACCCAAACAACCCAAAAAAACAACCAAAAGCTAAAAAACCCACAAACTTAGTTGATGTTTCTCAGTCAATTCCAGATGCCTGAAATAGCAAATGGAAGATTCATTGTAGTGAGGAATAGGGAAAATTTCTCCTAAGCCCAAGCAAACTATACCTTTCTGAAACATGCTTCTTAAATGAAAGCTTAGCTCACCTAAACTTCTCATAGAATTATGTCTTCCTTAATGTCGTTTGTTTGTTTGTTTGTTTTCAGTGGTAACTTGTAGCACTTATTGCAAGATATAATGTATGCACTGGAGAAAATACTTCC
>VZTM01032214.1:467-20503 GCA_013400555.1 Jacana jacana
AGAGATGAAGACAAAGAAGGAGGACCCACCAGTAGAGACTGTGGTGGAGAAGCAAAGTTCCCTGTAGCAGCAGCTGGACCAGAAGATCTAAATTAATGTTGTCTAGCACCTGTGCAATGGCTTTAAATAGACAAGGTAGATGCTGGTAAAATCTCAGGCCGAAATGGCATTTATCAAAGAGCTCTGAAGGTAATCAGATGTGAGGTTGCAGAACTACTGAGCAAGGTGCCTTCACCTGTCATTACAGATTGCCCCCATGTCAGTGGACTGACAGATTGCCAACACGCATCTTCTGTAACAAGGTGAGTCTAGAGGAAGCCTGAGCTACAGAACAATGAACAATTTCGAGTCCTGATAGGATGTTAGAGTCTGTCATGAAGAGCAAGTTTCCTGAGAGCAAGAGTAAACACAGTCAGCTGAGAATAGTGTAGGACTTGTACAAAGGAGAATTTAAGATAACAAAGCTTCTAGAGGGCTAAAATAGTATCAGGAAAGCACGTGGATAAAAATCCTTGCGCAAGGCTTTAATAAAGAACCTAATCTGGAATTGGGAGAGATGTTCTTTTCATGAGTTGGAAACCAATTAAAAGATACCAAGCAAAGGATAGGGCTTAACAATCACTTCTTATGGCAGAAAAAATCAGCAATGGGACCTTCCCAAAGACTGATAAATACATCTTCATCAGTGACCTGTAGAAGGGCATGTGCAGTGCAGCATGCATTATAGATAAGCTCATACAGTGCAGTGCTGATGGGGAGAAAACTCCCCCTCAGAAGTTCAGAAAACTTGATAAGTGGGTAAAGAGTTGGCAGGTGAGCATCATTGTCTCAAGAGAGAAATGAGTCATGCTTTCTTCAGCTAAAACTTAGGAAAGAAATATCAGAGTCATAATTTAACAGGTTTTAACAGAATTGGCAGTGTGTACTGGCAGCCAACAAGAAGCTTGGTATCATTGGCAGGAACATGGGTAAAAAGACGGAGGACAACATTTTTAATTAAACAATATCCCTGCACATTCTTGTTGAGTGAGTGCTGCACATAGTTCTGATCTACCCATCTCAAAGACACAGGGCAGTTCAAGGTACAGAAGGCGGCACTGGGAATTGATCAGGGAGATGGAGTCCCTCCTTATGAAGGGACACTGAGAGGACTGGAACTCTTCACCTAGAAAAGAAAAAAACTGAGGAGTAAGTGTGATTGTAGCTTACAAGTTTATAAATGCATCAGAGAAGCTGAATACTAAACATGCACCAAATCTTACAATACTAGAGCCAATGTGCGGCTTATTTAAAAGGAAGTACATCCTTACTGCTTTTTCAAATGCTCAGCCACAGGAGGTTGTGGAGCCAGATAGTATCAGCAGGTTCAGAATATGGTCAGAAAACTCAGCCACAGTTCCACAAGAAACTCTAAAGGTGAGGCAAGTGTGCATCGTTTACCATCCTTAGTGCAGTAATTCTGGATGCCAGGGACAGCATGAAGGAAATGGACTACATTCTCTCTAAATAGCATCTCCAGTCAGCCAGAACACTGACCTAGATGGGCTTTTGGTCTGACCTCCTAAGGCGTTTTGTAAGCTCATTAAGAGCGGTGAAGGAGGAGGGAGGTGACATTAAGACCTATACGATCTACTGCAACTTTTGTTCTCTTGACAGCACAAACAAGCAGGCCCAGAAGGCACCAGCAATCAAGGAGGAGGCAGAAACGTATTGGGGGAGCTCAGAAGGATAAGAAGCACTTCAAATGACCCCAATCTAAAGGCATGTGGTCAGGCAAACCCTGTAGGAAAAAAAGAAAAACTTCAAAATTGAGCATAACAGAGTAATGTATTTTGATCTCAAGTGCTGAGCACCAGGATCACATACAACCATGCTTTAAAATATATACAGAAATCTGTCATGAACGACTTCAAGATATTTTCATCCCATGTGATGAATCAAAAATCTCGGGGTCATCTTTTGATGCTAACGCACAACACCTTATGAAGTGCTAGAGTGAATGCTGTTGTTGTAAGATGTACGTCTTCCCTTCCTGTTACATTCTGAGCCTTCAGTACAACTGATCGCTCGGTTCCTGTTGTGTTTTAGAGGTGACCACTCCCAGTCGCGGTGACTTTATCACCCCAAACTATGGCCTTCACAGTAGTAAGGGGACGGGTTGGAATTTTGATTTAAAGAGCAAACCCAAGCAGTGAGAAACAACACAACAGGCAATAAGAACTGTCACTCTACATGCAGCAGGCAATTTGGAGATCTCCGTGTCTTATGCTTGCTCTGCTGCACTGTGACCTGGCACACATGCTTGCTCCCCACACACAGGTTTGGTTATTTTTCTATAGACTTTATCAAGTCCCTTCAAAAGCATTAGCTCCCCTTTCTTCCATCCTCGAGTACCAGCAGTTTCTTTCACGTGTCCTTTTTCTGTATCTCCCATTTTTACACAGATCCACCTGATATTTGAGGAAACCGTGTTCTTGTTCTACATTTGTTTGTTTGCCCTTTGTTAGTTACAGTAACTAGGTGTTGATGTAACTGCAATAATGTCCCATAGGACCATTTAGATGAAAAGTAAACGTTGTATAATCGGAAGGTAGAAATAAGCCAGCAGTGTCTCTTTAAAAGTACCCAAATTCTAAATGAGCAGGAGTGTGGTACTAAAAAGCTTGATGGCATTTTCCACCAGTGTTTGTGGCAGCGGACACCAACAAACCTGTGAAAAAAGAATTCTATGCTTGAGGATGAAAGAACAAAGATTTATAGCAGCAAAGCAAGTTAAAAAAAAAAAAAAAAGTATAAAATCACCATTCTCTTTCCAGTCAAATTGAGCTCCAGATACTCTGCAGAGCAGCCAAATAACACTCTCTCCACGGTCATGTAAGTGACATTAACAAGGCTCAGTGTCCTGTTAAGGATCGGGAACAAACCTCCACATGGATCCAGGTGTCTGCTCAGGTGGAGTCATACAAAGACTCAGCGCCTCATCCTGAAAAAAATTTAAGATGTCTTCACACCAAGTTATAGAGTCTAGTAGTTATTCTTCCAATTCTTCATAATACGTGAACAACTGAATCTGATTTTGCTCTTTATGTTTGGTAGTACTGAATAACTATATTCAAGAGAAAAATAGCCTATAGTTCTTGCCTGTGAGGAAAATGTAACATAGATGTATTTTTGCATGCTGTAATAGGAGTTGAATATTTAATACGCTTGTGGAGGCTTTAGGAGCTTTTTTACTCTGCTATATTTTCTGTCCTAGAGGAATTTCACCCCCATATCCCCACATCTATCCCAGACCCACGCATGTGTACATGAGAATGTCTCAGTAGGAGTTCTTAATGATAAAATATTGGAGCTCTGCTGATTTCATCTTAGAACCTCTCAAATCCAAGAGTAGATGTACACCTGGGCACAGTCCATATCTGACCAGGAGCACCATATGTTCTCCTCGGAAGTATGGATACGCGCTACACTGAGCTACGCAAGTTCAGAGCTCCTTGTCTGCTGCGTGGCAAGCCAAAGCCAACACCAACCATGGAGAAAGGTTAGGCTTTTGCTTTGTCTGACATTGTCATACAAACGTAGTATTTGCAGTGGAACAAACCTTCACAGGGTGGGTTTTAACTTGATGTTATCTGTGCTAAAAATTTTAATTCCATGTCCTCCATTCACCCCAGTTAGCTCTACTTTATGCAAGATACAGCTACTATGAATAAGCAAAACCAAATTTCTTTCTTTTTACATCATAAGAAGTGTTTGATGCCAAAAAAACCCCACCTTTCCCTGTTTTCGAGAGCGGTTTCTGTTGTGCATTAAGAGAGGTCAGTACATTTTATTTGATATTAGTAACTTCTATAATAGGCTGTGTGTTGGTCGCTGTAAAAGTACTTGAACAAGATAGGGAGTATTTCTCTGGTTTGTATTTAGACGTTCTGCCTTACACTTTAAAAAGTGCTTCCCAAGTATAAACAGTAATGAAGAAGCTTCAGAAGTTCCCAGCTTGGAAAGCTTTGTTTTATCTTCTAATAGTTAAATTTTAGCTTTAGGACTCTTACTCTAGAGAGAAAAAAAAAAGCCTCAAGGTAAGTCATTACTGAGGAGCGCTTCAGGCAAAAAACAGTGGAAAAATATGAGTTTATCTAGGCTGTAGCGCACATGCTTCCATAAGTATTTGTTTCCCCTCTGGTAGCACTTGGTGCAGGATTTTCATTCTCTGGGTTTAAGGATAGAGAACAGGAAGCTTAAATTGTGCTTAAAGAGGAGCTGCTAGAGTCCTGATCAGGTTAAGTTTTGTAATAGCATGTATTTTGATAAGGAATGGAGTCGTTTTGCAGAATGAAGTTAAACTGCTTACTCATCTGAGAATGTTTTCTTTGGTCAAGGCCAGTGGAAGTTTTTGTTATAGCATCAGGGGAAGCTTGTAGCCATTTTTTGCCTTCAAGAGGAATATATACCACCAGCACATCTGGTGGCAAGTAGTAAATCACTTCAGTACTGAGGTTGGATTTGGTTGTCTGTCTGTTTCAATAGAAAGTCCTCCCTAGTCAAAGTATTTGGAGAAAGGAATGACTGTACATGGTGCTGAAGAGACTTTAGCCTATAGAAAAGGACTTTAGGCGTCCTTTTCTTTAACTATTCACTCTCCTCAGCTGCGTTCTTTCCTCTGTGTCCCCCTTGGCTAGGATCATGGCAGGTTGATGGCCCTACCACCATGACACTTAAAATCCTCATCAGCTAATTGCGGCTTAGTTGCCCATTTTTCTCCAGGGTCTCCTCTTGCATCTCTGACTTGCCACTTTTTAAATCAGAGCTACAGAGCTTGACTGCCTCATGCCATGCCTTTTCTAGGAGGATTTCACTAGCTCCAGAAGTGCCCAGCCCCAGGGCAAAGCTCCCTCCCCTCACACACAGCATTTCCCGTGAATGCCTGACCCAAGATCCCCCTCACCGTTACCAGCTTCCCTGCTGGTCTCCTCCTAAGGTGACCCTCTCTCAGAAAAGGACTTGGCTGGCCTGATGGCCCTGCCTTTTGAAGCAGAACAGTTTTCCCTTTTCACAGCTTATGTATTATAAAACCAGAGGAATATATAAAAAACCACAATATATATTTTTAAAAAAACAAACAAATAAAAGAGGAAACAAAGCTAAAAATCAGCCTCTGCTCTTTGGTGTCACATCAGTTAAGAGAAATCTTCCTGCAGTTAGTGTCTATTTGTTTCTGGAGGACAGGTTTAAGGCACAACAGAACAACAGATACTGGTTTGCAAAAATAGATAAAGCTTGCAAACAGTATTTTTCATGCAAATGCTGCAATTACTTGCACCTAAGATCGTAGAATCATTTAGGTTGAAAAAGACCTTTAAGATCATCGAGTCTAGCTAATTAGCACTGCCATGTCCACCACCACTAATCCATGTCCCTAAGCACAATGTCTACATGTCTTTTAAACACTTCCAGGAATGGTAACGCCACCACTTCCCTGGTCAGCCCATTCCAATGCTTGACAATCCTTTAAGTGAAGGATTTTTTCCCTTATATCCAATCTAAACCTCCCCTGGTACAACTTGAGGCTGTTTCCTCTTGTCCTATCTCCTGTAACTTGGGAGAAAAGTCCAACCCCCACCCAGCTAGTTTTAGAGAGCAAGATGGTCTCTCCTGAGCTTCCTTTTCTCCAGGCTAAATCTTCAATTAACATATCATGTGACAAATACTTGACTACAGAGAACAGGTAGAAAGAGCAGAGCAAGCATTTCTCCAGCACTTCTCGTTCAGTGAGAGTGGGATACAGTCACGGTTCATTGGCTTTATAACGCTTCCTCTATCCTGAAGCCATTGTAGGTTGATGTAAAACTTACCCTCACAGCTCAGTCATTTAGGAATTTTTCTAAGTTCTGAGAATTTTAATGAGCATTTAAAGCGCAGCTAGCTAAGAAACTGATGACAGTAACGGTACAACCTCATCCTACATCCCTTCTGGTAATCACAACTGTCAAAAGCCTTAGCCCAGCAGTGCCCAGCTCTCCCATAGGAGCTGTTTCTCAAGGGAGTGTCTTCAAAGAAAAACAAAATTTCATTCTGGGCATACAGATCCTTCCCCAGACCAGTTCCACAAAAAAGGCATCTAAGGCACAGGCACATACATGACAGCAAATCCTGAGACTACATTTTAGTTCACAAAATAAAAACATTGAAAGCATTCATGCCAGCACATCATGGTAGTAAATGAAGTTGCAATAATTTAAAATTAAGAGAGACAACACTGAATATTATAGCCACCACAGCTTCCCATTTTAAATTACCAGGTGAGGCAATTCTTAAGGAATCAAGAAAATTAGTTTTAAGTGACTACATACTTAATTATCCAAATGTCATAAGGTCCCACAACCTCTGTACCCACAGAGACTCCTGCTAGAAGGAATCTAAAGCCTCCATGGTTTCTCAGGGATGCTCAAGACATCAGTGTCCTCTGACTGGCAAGTCATGGTTACTCACATTCCCATGTTCATATCCATAAAAAAAAAACCTACAGATGCTACTAAGTCATGCTCTTCAGGGATATATTAATCATCATTAACAGGCCAACCAGCTGATACAACCCAGGAACTATTGAGATATTAAGTTACTTTCAGATTTATTTTTCTTGCACCTCCCTCACCAGAAATTGCTTCTACAAAGCAACCCTAAATAACCTATACCTTTCTCCCTACATATTCAGGGACATTTGAATGTCTCTGGGGTTTCTTTTTCTTATGAAATTAAGTGGCATGAAAAACTAAAAGTGGTGCATAACATAAGAACGGCATGATATATAACCGATGCACAATAAGCCAAGCTGTCCAGAATTCCTTATTAAACCTGTCTTCTGCTTAAAACCTTCATTTCATGGTCTTTTTTTTTTCCACTTCCTTTTTTGCCAAATCTTAGGCACGTTTAAAAACCCTCAAAATTTACTGCTCCTTAAAGAGGCTCTCTACTGCTATTAGTGCACAAGTGTCATCACTTTTCTTTCTGAAGTGGCTTAGTACTTTCAAGTATCATTCACACTGAGGGGTACCTGAAGAAGTACATTAGTGCAATTGGTTGTGGTTTCTGGGTTACTCTTCCTTCAAACACCTCTTCTATCCGGTTCATTTCAGGAAAACATTAAATGTTAATGTCATTATCGGCTTAAGTAGATATTTATCATCCTTTTGAGGGAGGGAATTTCCTCTTTGCAGGTCGCAATTTTTTGTGATACTAATATAAATCAGCACCGAAGGGTGCTCTGGTGTGTCATGCATTAATAAAGACAAAAGGCTGGGCAAGATAATAAAGATAAATGAAGATGTATAATAGAATGCCTTGAAACAGACTAGCTTTCAGCATGATTTACAGATGGGATAAAGCAAGCAGCAGTACTCCCAAGGGTGTCAGAAGTCTAAAAGCAAGAGTACTGCTCAATATGTAGATTTAGAATATTATTATGTCAGTGGATTTTTAAATAAATTACAGCTAAAAAAAAATATACTTTTGATAAATACCAGGCTGTCAGTTATCCCATGCTAGCTGAAGTTTACTAACAAGTATATCTATGCAAGCTTCCCTGGTGTCCACAGCTGTCATACTTCCCAAATCAGTGTTTAAATTGTGAAGAAATTAGGCCTCATTCTCCTCATAAACATTGTTTGCATTCAGATATGTTATGTGCTGATAGTCCTTTATTTGAACTTGTGTGTGAGTTGTAGTCAACAATATATCGTATTCAGGTAAGTAACTAAAATATTTACTCCTAATGTAACCAAAGCAGAAATCCATGTGTGTTGTAAGGAACCACTGGTGGTTGGTGCCTAGTGCTATGACCCGCACAAAGAACCTGATTGTAGTCCTTTTTGAAGACAGAACACAGAACAAAGCTTTTGCATAATCCTAATTGTCGAAAAAGGCTGGGAAGAGCTTGTTCAGCCCATGCTCTGTACAGAGAGGATGCTGCAAGTGTTTTTAGTCTAACAAAACAACTGCCTTCAGTGTTCCTACCTCCACCAAGGAAAGGTATCTCCATTCCCAAGTAGCCATAAAGATTATCTAATGGTCTCTAATGGAGAAGACAACCAAGTTTCTAAAAGTCAGCTCACTAAAGCCAAGAATTTAGTTGCCTTTCTAAATTGTTACCAGCTTTTTTTTTTTTCTTTTTTTTTTTTTTTTATTGCTATATATACCACCATCACCTCTCAGCTGGATTAAATGCAAATGTTGCAAATAGGTGTTTTATCATATGGGCTACAGCAGCTGATACAGGATGCTGTGTCATGCCTCGTGCACAAACTAAGGTAAATAAACAGATAGCCTTCCGCAGTCAGATCAATTCAGTGTAGAATGTCTCCAAAACCAAATCAGTTCCATTAAGTTATTTGAGGGGAAGAACCACAACATAAGTTATTGTCCTCAACAATCAAGTAAATCCTAAAAAAAACAACCACAAACCAAAACCCCACCTAAGGAACAGCAGGACAAACTCTTATTTTCAGCCCTGATGGGTATTTTACTGTAATTATATTAAACCCCCATAATAAGCATGCTTCATTCTTTTTGCAGTGCGTATTTTTCATCGGGTAATAACTTGCCAGCTGCTGTGGCCTTTCAGTTCAGCTCCAAACACCATGTCTACTATAAGCTAGATGCCAAAAACTGGGCAAAAAGGTACAGGTATTCTATGCCATTATCCTGTAAAGGTGCATATACAGGCACATTTAAGTGCAACAATTTTGCAAGCGTAGGAGGAGGAGCTGCATACTCAGAGCCATTGAGGAAGATACTTAAAATTGTGCACATAAGGCACAAATCAGAAAACAGTAATCACTTACTAGTTGCTGAGTAACTTTGGGAACTGGAGAGCAATTTGTCAGCTTCTACGTAGAGATAATGCCTCTTAAGCACCTTGAAATGAAAGGTAATGTTCACATACACAGTATTACTATTTTCTGATTAGTTTCACTTTTTAAAAAAGCAATAGTAAATCTTTGAGATAAACCTCTTCACCTCATATCCATAACTTGTACATAAGTATAAACCATAGTATTCCCTTGTTAAATTTAATAAAATCCAAAGAACTGGAAATTTATTGAGGTTTTATTGTGCTTTTTCCAATACAGTTCATCATTAAAAGAGAGCAATTGTCTCCTAGTAGTACTAATGTTTTATCTTGAATTACTGTATTTTCTTAGTACAGACAGCTTTTCTTGATCCTATCCAACATAACAGGATTCAGCAAGAATTATCCAGAAAACGTTTCTTAGATCCTATAATGTCTCACCCTTTTAGCAGTTCATTCCTCTACATTATCTAAAACATGTATGACATTTATCCTATTTAGCCTCAAGAAAACATTAATTTAAAAGCAAATCTGATTATTGTTCACAAAAATGACAATATTGCACAATTAGTTATGTCCTTGGAGTAAATATTTTAGGACTAGAGGATACAGGAGTAACTTGGCTTGTGGATCTGACATGTAGCCTTCTATGTAATTAGAATTACAGCTTTATGAGCTACATAATAATGAATAATCCTGGCTTATAAAGGCAACAATTACATTTTACACTAATCTTTTCTTATGCAAAGTAGTTGTCTTCCTACTTAGGAGTAATTGATTGGTTACCAATTTGCTCAGTGTAGGAAACTGCTGGGCTGAGGAGTTCTTTACTCATGCTTCCAGTAGGCACACGTTTGCAGTAATTTTCAATATAATCTTCAAAGTCCTAATGAAAAATGGCATAGCAGGAACAAGAATGCATAGTATTTTTGATAGGGATTAAATCCAGTTTAGAAGTCTCATACTAAAAACCAACTTTATACTTACAAGTTTGGGCTCCTATACCTAATTATTTCAGTTATTACTTCCAACACAGTAAGGCAGGACTATAAAATCAAAGGAGAACAGGCAACATGAAACAGAAAAACACGGAACGTTTCCAGTTACAAATGCAAGTTATGAGTCTCCATTATTTCCAAGCAGGTATGAGCTCAAGAAGATGGTAAAGGTAACTGGAATGTGGATAAACAAAAGCAATTCATGAAATTGAAATATTAATAATTAATAATACTTAAAGAAAAAGAACACACGCACCTGTACACTGGCCTTCAGTCCATCTGCGTGGAGTTGTCGTGGATATTGTAACAGAGGGTGCAAGTTATTCGCTCAATTTCATAATGCCCCTATAGTCTTGGAGGCGAAAGCAAACGAAAACGCAGCTTTGCTCCCAGCCAGACCCATCCTCAGGAGAGCAGGACATAACATGCTCTCCAAGGTTGCTGTGCCTCTCCTGCTGGCACAGGTGTCTTAGAGCATGGTGCCAGAAGCAGGATGGGGAGAGACTAAGGAGGTGGGGTATCTACAGCCCGGACCAGGGTTTAAGGCACCATTAAGAAGTAGAAGGGAACAGATCCACACTTAAATCTCAAATATAGTAGAGACCATCCCACCGAGGAGCAGACAGAAGACCGTGTATTTTATTGGGACGTACAGCAAAAAGAAATCACCCTTTGTACAAGGACATAGTGGGCAAGATAACTCGAAGAGTGTGCAGAGAAAGGAGTAGAAGAGACAAGGTATGATGAACTGACTACAACTCTCATTCCCCATCCCCCTGAGCCACTTTGGGGGACAAGGCAGATAAATCGGGAGTGAAGTTGAGCCTGGAAAGAGGGATGAACAGGGGGGAAGGTGTTTTTAGATTTGTCCTTTTTCCTCATTCTCCTACTCTCTTCTTAATCTTATTAATAAATTAAATTAATTTCCTTGAGTTGAGTCTGTTTTGCTCATGATGATAATTGCCAGTGATCTCCCTGTCCTTATCTTGACCCATGAGTCTTTCACTATATTTTCTCTCCCCCATCCAGCTGCGGAGGGCAATGATAGAGTGGCTTTGGTGGGCGCCTGGTGTTCACAATTGGAAAAACTTCATCAAAAATATGTATATTAATCAATGTAATAAAATTAGCATGATTAGGAA
Source organism: Jacana jacana (assembly GCA_013400555.1). Classification (NCBI taxonomy): domain Eukaryota; kingdom Metazoa; phylum Chordata; class Aves; order Charadriiformes; family Jacanidae; genus Jacana; species Jacana jacana. Next base: position 11,453 of record VZTM01032214.1, read on the forward strand.
AAGAACAGATATATCTTATTGGGTCATATTAGGTTTTTTTATGATTGCATTTTGTTGAAAATGGGGAATGGTTCTGGAATTCCAAACACAGAAACTTTGAAACTATCAATGTGACTATAACAATGAAAGACATCACTTGCACTTCCTTTTTCTTTTTTTGATTGACATCATTGCACTTACTAATATATCTGAGCTATTGCCAGGCTCTCCAGCAAAGGGTGCATTCATTAAATTTTAAAGCTCGGGTGTGCAGTGAGTGACTGCCTGCAAAATGAAAGCTCTGTTCTAGTGAGAATCAAAGCTGAATACAAGCTCAAAGGAAAATTGCCTCTCGTGTCAAATCCTTCTTAAAACTTTGAGCAGATTTCCGCTTAATCATCCTCAAATTCACTTGCCTCCTAAACCAGAAATGCTTATTTGTAGCAAAGGCAAGACTAGTTTGTATTTATTAGTGAAGCTGGGCACCACTTCCAGGCTGATTGTCAATAACTGGATACCTTTATCTGAGACAGTCCTGAAAGTGATGTTTATAACATGCAAATAAATAAATAAATAAATAAGGTAGTCTGCAGGACTCTAGCTATAAATAAACAGGAGGCTCCTGCTTTTCAGGCTCTGGCTACCAATGTGTGGCTCGAAAACAGTTTTTATGAGCTTGTTGGGAAAGTATTATGCCAAATACTTGATCATGAATGTATTTTATTTCCCTTTGATCTAATTCCCTTTGATCTAACAGCTAGTGTTTAATTAAGACTAATCTTTGCTAATGAAAAGGAAAAGAAAATCACAAAAGAGAAAATTAATGGTTGTACCGTCACACACAGGTCACCCTCTGACAAGGTCTGCAGCTTTTTCAATGTGAATCTGTTTGATGGACTTACTGCCTGCCATTATGGCTCCTGTCCAATGTCACAGGGGTACAGTCCATCAAAGTAACTGTTCATGAAGTATGTGGTACAATGCTAGCTGCCAGGGTGAGAGATGTAGTTACACTGTTGAACAGCACTGTGGCTGCGTCCGTTTTCTTCTTCTCCTTTTATAGTAACAGGGAAAAGGTAGAGAAAATATACTAACGGTTAGGGAATGTCCTGTCCTGTCCTGTCCTGTCCTCACAGCTCCAAATGTTAAGCTCTTGCATCCTTTTCTAATTGTAAAGAAGAATTGGAAAAAAATGTGGGAATAAAAATAAATAAAAATAATGCAAATTTGGTTGATGAGCAGGCTAAACCAGTAGGTGACATCCTGTTGTTACATTGCTCTCTGCAGGACCATCCATCACGGTGGTGGTCATCAGGTGGACATCACCCACCTCCTTCAAAATCCTTCACTGAGTATCTGTGGGGATCTAGCACAAAATGGAACAGCCACTCCATTTGGTACCCACTCCCCTTTCCCACCAATGCTTCCTGTCCTCCCCTGGGTGCAGATACCATTATCTGGACCCATTTCAGTGATTGAAGAGCTGCTGCCACTCTTGGCCCAGCTGAGACGTGGAGGGATGAAGGGAAAGATGGAGCACAGCATCACTCAGGGTAAGTGGGGAACACAGCTCCCACACCTCCTCTGGCTGAAGGTCTGCTGGAAGAGCCACCATAACAAACTCCCCTTCCTTACCTGCAGGGTTTCTTGGCTCTGGAGGCAGCTCCATATGTCTCTGCTCAGAACAGGAGAGCTTGCTGTCCTTTGAATCAGAAAGAATAGAAAATTCTCTAAGGAGCAGTTACTTTAAGTGTTTATTTCCCAAACTCAAAGCACTACACCTTAATTGAATAATAGTAAAAAGCTAAAAACATGCATCATTTCTCATATTGCATCCTACAAACTACATTCATTCTGTAGGCTGGAGAACTGTGGGCCCTGAAGTTATCTACAGGAATGAAATAATTTAGTTTTTTCTATGAATGTCAAGAAAACAAATTAAAATTAGCAGTGTCTCTCCTAGAGAAATCTTCAAGTCATAGTTGTGGTTTGCCCATTTAATTTGTAAGATGTGATATGACCAAGGGAAATGAGAGCTTGCAAATGCCAAAATCTGAGCCTACTAGAAAATATTGATCAGTGGAAAAAATAAAATAATAAAACATATAAAATAATTATTTAAAGTTATGATTTTATATATATTTACATATTATTATATTACATATAATTATAAAAAATTAACTGAAAAGCATTTACATTAAATATAACTATCTGCTGGAGTCTAATCATTATATGTCACTAAATCTTCTATTGAGTTCAGTGGTCCTGTTTCTAAGCCGTGTCTAGTAAGCTGTTAAAAAGTACTAGAGTTGATAAACTTATCCACCATTTGCAGTTACACGTTAATCTTTTTTGTGGAACAAAGCCATAGTTGCAAAACATGACTGTAAAGTAAAATTATAAATTCTGTAAGTATTTAAGGGAAATTATCTGTGAATTGTAAACAGTTTTTGTTTATTAATGTGTTTTTAAATGTTTCCTTAAATGCTTGTTGATAACTTTTTTCAATTAATTAAGCTATTCATTAGTAAAATGCATATCACTGTAGGGAATTATTTTCTTTCTTCCATTCTGTATGTCAATTTGAAGAAAAATGCAGATCACTTCATAGAGAAACTTGAATATTATGAAGGTTTGTAAAGTCTGATTCTAAAAAACCCTGTTTATGCTGATAATACGTTGAATATTGTCTGTGTTTGTTCTCCTATCAGTATGTTCCTAAAGTAATAACCTTCATATCTGTTTGGTAGAGACTGAAGCCGTAGAGACCCGTTACCAGGAGTCTTTGATTTCTGACCTTTTTCCCCTCTGACAGCTGTTTGTACGGCAACAACTTCCTGCTTTGCCCTGGAAGTGTTGTTTCCCAAGTACCACAATGAAACATCATTGGACCATGTAATTCTGGGGCTTTCTCCACCCCCTTACCCTCACCCACCCCCAGAAAATGTCCTTCAGGTTTTGATTCACGTTTATTTTTACCTGTTTCTGTTGAGGTCTTACCCTGGCAGGATTGGTGATGTGCGGTGTCACCAGTGCACGCAGCTTTTGGGGCAACAGCTGTAATGCTCTTCCCTTCCCCTCAGAGAACCGCAGAAATCAGTGCATGAGGTGCAGCAGCACGTTTTGAAACATTTGAAAATATTTCTGGCTAGATGTTTGCAATAAAGTTCCAGGTCTCTAGAATTCGCTGCCCTGATCATTCTTTCTGCAATAGTGCAAATGTGATGAGCCTCTCCCACCTTCTGCCAAACATCTCAGAATTAAGAATTTAAGAATAGCAAATTGCTTAGACTAAACATCAGTTTTTGAGAAGGGGAAGGGGAAGGGGAAGGGGAAAGGAATGAATTATTTTGAACTTCTAAAAGTAACTATCAACTTTGTAGATGTTTATTTTCTAAGCACATAAGTATTCCCACCGATCTAACTGCATCTTCCTTACACCACCTGTGTCCCATAGCATCATTATATTGTCTTGTTAAACAACTGCTGTATCCCAAAGGTCCCCACGCTTGTTTGACAGACAGGGTAATGCCTACATGCATCACTTGTAAGGGGGTCTGGAATCTTCTACACTGGAGAGCACCGAGCCTTATCGTAGCTGTACTTCCATGTTTTTATGGAGGTTTGTCAATCCCTGATACGATCATAATTACTTCTTATGACTACTTGCCTCAAGAGGAGAAATCAGTTCTAATATTTCCACTGATCCATGGAGGAACAGTAAAGCAATGGGGAAAAAAGATATGAATGTACTTGAGGAATGAAGATAACTTTCTCTGACGATGTAGTGGGATGTTTTGCTCATGACTATCTCTGCCTGTTAATTTGCATTCTTTTTATTCTGCAAAGAAAAAGGAGACACGTTTCATAACTACCTTTATTTGTTTCTCATCAAATTCCTTGGGATTTACCCATCACAGGAAAAGTTTTAATTGCATTGTCAGTATTCATTAAGCTGCATTTTTACTTGAAATTCATTTTCTGTCCTGAATAGAAAACTTAAAAACATTATAGTTCCTTTAGGAAAACTTTATGAAGCCCTTTAACCATGAGAACTGGTGTATTTACAGGCTGACAAGAGGCAACAAATCTGACTTTGTAAACACTTAGCATGAAAATCGATGTAATTGATAATATGAGCAAACATTTTGTAGAAGCTAAAAGATAAGTAAACCTTGGATAAGTGAGAAAAGAAAAAAATGCCTTGAGAAGTGGAGAACTGCCAAAAAGAAATAAGCTACTGCTGTCAATACTTTGGCCACTCACTGGCTCACCTTGTTCTCGTTAGCACAGGCTAAGTGTCTCAGCTGGGGTGGAAGGAGCAAGATGTGAAAAACCCAGAAAGAGCCAGAAAACATCTCCTGACCATATTTTAAATCAGAGAAAGCGATATTTACAGAGTTAACAGCAGTGAGTACAAGGTAAGCCTCATCTAACTCAAGCTGTTTTTCAGTTTAATCTTTGTCAACCTGGTTTTCTTACTTCTGATGCTAGACTGGTGGTAGGAAGGAGGAAATGGACAGCTTTGGGTGGCCTCAGAGAGATTATCCAGTGTGAGGATCCAGTTTATGGGACTGATTGTATCTACATTTAAAAGCCCTAGGCAGAGAACTTCATTTATTATATTCTCCATTTAACTAAATTCCTCAGCACATTATGTTTTCTGAAGTCTAATTAACCATTAGGTTATACATATTCTTTTAAGTGTAGGCTCATTATAATTTCTCCCTTAGGTATTTAGCATCTTTGGATGTACTTTAATTTAAATTTTAATCTTTTTTTATTATTATTATTTTAATCCAGCAATCAGAGAAACCTGACTGTTTTAGACAATTTGGTTGTAGTTTTTGAACTAAGTCTTTGGCTGTTCTTTCTGCTGATTTACAGCAGCTGACAGATGATTAAAGCTCCATGTGTCCAATCACCAAGAAGTCATTTCCCTTTCTGAATTCTCTGATTGACAGGAAAGGTGAGAAATGAAAGTTCAAACAGACTGTAGCAAATGAGATAATTTTAAATTTACCACTGGGCAGAGAAAGTAGCACTTCACTTTACCAAACAGAGAAAAAATAGTGCCCCAACTGTCAAAATCTTGACGCTGTCAGAATCTTTATCCAATTATGGGTTTGATTTTCGTTTTGATAGCAGGAACTAAGACGTGATTATGATGTGTCCTGGATTCAATAAAATGCATTGCATGATATTTTCAGAGTGGCCTTTAGAGATTTACAGGCATTTTAATGCTGTACAGAATTCAGAAAACCAATGGGGAGGAGAGTGAAGGGGAAGGGAAACGGGAAGCGGAAAGGAAGAGACTCGAGATACCTTAAAAAATAATTCCAGATAGAAAACATGACTAGAAGATACACATGGCAACAATGTTAGAATATAATCAGAAGTCGTTTTGCTCGCTCTCTCAACTTGCTTGAGGGATGCTCAATGAGGAATCTCTGCTTAAATCCAGGGGACCTGTTAGACAGGGAGAGGGAGGTACTGCTTGCAGAAATGGAAGCTGCTGTAGCCGAACAGTTGCTCCTCACAGGAGTTTCACATGCACAGACTTCTCTTCTTTAATCCCTAGTGGTGTTCCTGGGTTGAGAAACAACTGTTCCAGGTTTACGTGAGGCAATTTGTTCCAGTTTGACAACTCATCACACAGCCACTTGCATCATGTAGAGATAGGGACACAACTATGATGTAAATTTAGGTGCCTTTGGAAAGAGTACAGGGAACTTGCATTTCTTGATTATGCTTCTCATGGGACACTAACCAAACAATATCCCTTCCTGCTTGTTAGGCTGAAGTTCTGTCAGTGTAAACTAAGCTTACTAGGTTTCCTAGGCTTTTTGCTGTTCAATTTAGCCAGCAAATGACAGTTTGAGTCAAATTTGGACTACTGCTCTTGTCCGGCAAACACCTAAACTCAATAACTGAAATCACGATTGCTTAATCAAATGCTCCTAGTAGTTTAGAGTGCATCATACTTGGCATTCTCATCTAGATGAACCAGACAAGCAGTACTCTTTAAAGACTTTAAGTTTGTTTGGTTTTCCTGAAAGGATGTTTACTGTATGTTTAAATTCATTTAGCTGTGACTTAATTAACTAATATTAGAACTTTATGCCTTGTCTGTAATGCCATATGAATCTGATGCCATCGGAATATTAGTTCTAGTGTTTATCCGTGTCTGCAGAAATAATTCCTGCAATTGTCACATCTATACACCAGCAAGAAAAATCAAAGATCAAGTCCTGATGGGTGAGATGCAAATACATTTCATTTGTCTCGGTGTCTTTGAGCCTAAACAAGTATGCACAGCAACCGCTTTCTTTTGGAGTCTCTTGAGCAGACAATCAGGATTCCATGAGATTACATTTCCTGCTTCAGTAAATATTTGGGAATGTATTGACCCACTTCATCTCATTTGGGATTATTTTGAGTCTTGGAAGAATGAGTAGAAGAGAAATGTAGTTAGCAGGCTATACCTGAACTACACAGCATTATGATTCTCAAGCAGGAAAGCAGTGGCAAGTGACTAATAAGCACTGTGGATAGAATTACGCTCTTTTATTACACATTCTCTGAAAACACTGGGCCTGCTTCCCACTGCACTGTGCTCAGAGTGATGCAGAGAAGGAATGCAATGCCTCCTCCCTTTCAACAACTTGTGTCATACTCGCAGAAATCCATAGGCAGTTTGCCTCAGGAGCTTGGAATGCTTAATGTTGTGTTCCAAGCCCATTTTATTCTCTGTTTTTAACTCTGGGAATAATTCTTGTCTATGAATTCCCCCATGATCTTGGGCTCAGCTGAAAATGTTATTGAATTAGAAAGCTTTGTCTAGCAAAATAAGAGCATTTTTTAAATATAATTTTTTACCCTATAAATTCACAAATCTGTAATGATATTTATTGTATTTATTTTAGTCCCAATTTTCTTCCTTATTGCAAATGATTCAACTCTTCATCTCTGAGATAAATGCAGTGGGAATAACCCAAGTTTTTATCCAAGCTATTTAAACTTCCATGTGCACTGTATTCAGTGCTAGATTTGGTTATATTCCAGGATCGTAACTGCCTTACAGCAGGGGCTGTCGTTGAAAGTGCTGCGGGATCTAACCTTGAAATACGTCTCCAGTAATACAGTAATTTTTAATGTTTTTTCTCAAAGGTTAGCTACTTGGTCAGACTTTCTCTTTTTTAAATGGCACTTTTACATCTGCAGAACTCATGGTACTAGAGGGTCCACCTCGTTTTCCCCATTGCCCAGTCTGTGTGGTGGAATTTCAGGACAGTGCATCCTCCTTCCTGTAACAAGTTTGGGAATAGCCTTATGTCTCCACATTTAAGTGATTAAGCTTTTCTATTTTAAAAAGTTTAAAATTGTGAGGCTACAGGGATTTGTATGAAATTTCCTTTAAGATGTCAAAGATTTCTTAGTTCTAGCATTATCCATGAAAGGCAAGAAATGTGAAACATAAGCTCTGTCCTCTGTGGGCAGAATGCCTCTGGCAGCTAAAACTGAAGGAATGGACTTCGTTACCCTACATCTCCAAAACCGCAATAGTTGCAAAAGTCACAATATTGCCTTAAGGTTATTTCTTATCTTACCAAATGCCTTCAGGGGACAGTCAATCTTTGTTCTCTTACACACTGAAATACAGTTCACATTTCATTTATTAAGAGAAGGCGACGTATGATTTTTTTTTTTTTACATATTTTTACCTTCTCAGAAACATGTTTATATAAGCTTTTATATTTTTACAAGAACATAAACAGAATGTACATGCAATAAAAGAGAGGAGGGTTGGTTTAAGAAGTCTTATTCAGAATTACATATTTTCATACTTACTGACAGTTGACTTGCTTGGGTCACTTAAAAATTTACCTTTCTCACCAATATTAGGTTCTTTGTAGTGATGACACAGAAGATGGCGTTAGAGAAAACAAAGAGTACAACAGCTTGCTTATTCTTCTACTTTAATAAAAAACGTGGATTTAAAAGTAACTGTAAGCCAATCATTTAAAACTTTCTTGGTTCTATTCCATTTGAAATTGTGTCTAGGAATAAATGCTGGCAGCGTTTCTGATAAAGACTTCCATTTGAATTCCAGCAGTTTAGAGTTCTGGTTCTCAATGCCAGAACCAGAACTTCCTTGAATTTGCTACTACTACCAGAATTTACTACTTAGAGTCAATGGGAATAGCTTGAATCTGGGTATAGACAGACACAGAAGATGTCAAATATAACAGAATTATTTTATGTTTTGCTATAAACTGTGCTGTATGTGCCATTCCAAATAATAATAAAAAATATATATTTTTTTAATATGAAAAATAAATGTGCTGGCCTAAGACAGAGGAGACCGGGGATGATGGACTATTATTTTAACAGCATCTAAGGTATCAAAAGGGCTTGCAATGGAGAGCAAACCAAACCAGTGCCAAAGTTTGGCCATTTGTATAGTCTAGAGGTCCAAGCTTCAAAGCCTTGTTTCTACCATCATTCAAGTTCATGGCAGCTGTCATAACCAGATGTTGTGTTTCTATGGCAAATATAAAAAATACTAATGCTTTGATGATTTTAATTTAGTAATTTTTATTCAAAATAGTGGGAAAGGTGGAGGGAGATGCCTGGAGAGAAGTAAAAAAGGCAGAGATGTGCAGTAGGAAGGACTTTCCACATTCAGAGACAATCAAATCACCAAGCTGATTTGGAATGCTGAGCTTTCTGTCATAGGAAAATAAAAGACATTGGGAAAGATTCCTTTAATGTTAATAACTTACCAGCTTCTGTAGAGGTAAAGGGCATTAGGAAGAAGCAATGTAGCTGAGAATCAACAGAAGGTGAGCAGACCCTTACACTAACGCCTACGGGCAAGACAGAATTGTTCATAAATATTTTCCACGTTAGCTCGGAGAGGAATTAGAAATTAAACAACGAGCCAGACTGGACAAAAACAGACAGTAATTTGCCTTCTGAAAAAGGAAAAGTACAGATAAAGCTGTTCTGCTAGAAATTTAATCACTTCTCAAGATAACATGCCCTAATTTCCTGATGCAAATGGTGGAG
>VZTM01032216.1:0-49260 GCA_013400555.1 Jacana jacana
TATGATTCTATGAATGATTCTAAAATCAAGGAAAAGAGAAAATAGTGCATTACAATGTATTTAAATTTATTAAATACCCTAAATATACTGAAACTTTTGGGAACAAAAAAAGCAAGCCAAACTTCATTTGTGAATCTCTTGGCTCTGAGGTAGCCAGGGCTGTGGATTGCCTCTCCTTCTCCCTCCTGCTCCAGCCAAGCTGCGCTGCCTTGTTCTGACACGCAACCATCTGCTCCAAGTCTGGGAAGTCACCTCTTGGCTGCTCCACAGGGCTGGGTCACTGGCAAAGCACTTCCCCGTTGTCGCTCTCAAGAAATGAAAGTTAAGCAAGTACCTCTGCACTTGTGTGGGAACAGTCAGGACTATGAGTTACAGCACGTAAGAGGAAGAGGCAGAAGGAAATTAGGGATTTATTTTCTGATTCATTTCTACAGAAGAGCGCATAACTCCGCCCCTGACAGCCAGCCCTGAGATGAGCCCGTGTCCTTGCCTATCAGTTTCTCCTCAAGTAAAAAAGCCTAGAGTTCACTTACATTGGAACAAATACATTTTGAAAACCAACAATGAAACAAGCAAGTGACCACCTTTCCCCCTAAAAACCCACCCCACCCCAGTACACATGTGGGTATTTTGCTGTTTCTTGGAAGGATGTCTGTTTGCTCTTTGGGGATTGTATCAGCGGGTGCCCCTGTGCTGGGGAGCTCCTGAGCAGAGGGTCTGGATGGACTGCTCTGCAGTCGCCTCTTCAGTGGGGAGTTACAGCTCCTGGAAACTTGCTAGCCTTAACTGAAGTCTTTTATCATTTGAATATCTGGAATAGCTTTTTTTTACCTTTGTTTAATTTTTTTTTTTTAAATCAACGTCAGCCTTTCATAGCTTGAAACACAAGAACTTCCCCCCCCTCCTCAAGTGTGTCTCTCATCATCATGCCAGGATGACACGAGGTTTGCAAATTTAGTTTTACAGCAGGTTTAATTTAACTGAAAGAAGGTCAATACAATCAATCTGCCTCAAATGGATTTTTTTTTTTCCTCAGCAGGAGAGAAAAATGAACAGGGGGAGGGGAGATTAATTCAGCGTGAAAGGTTGCATAATTTGCTTCTCAGGTCTGCTAATGAGAGTATCGTTGTTATCGGTTTATTCTATTTACTACATCAGTTCTTTATGAAGAGCAGATTAATATGGCTTCAGGTTAGGTTTTAGTAATAATTGTTATTACATTTTGGGGAAAATCGTTATTTGCATAATTATCTGTATTTCTTTATTCTTCGCCTGTATTTTCCAAATTTGCCTTGTCTTGCATAACTGATATTACTGGTATGAAAGATTGACCTATATTTGCTGAAAATATATTACATTGCTATATGTATTCTAAAATATTTTAGAATATTTTCTGTTTGCAAAGTATTTAATTCTGTTGGGGGGTAAGAACAGAAAACTGCCCCTTTTTGCAGGGTCTCTAAAAAAATCGGAAGTCCTTAAGACAGTATATGTTATTTTTTAATAATTATGTAATATAGTTCTCTAATGCTCTCAATAGACTTACACCGAATAATTTCTAAAATCTACATGCTGTAAGGTTGGAATTTGTTAGATTTCAGCAGTGACTCAACTCTGTTGCTCCTGGGGTCAGTGGAAAACAGCAGTTGGTGTCAGCAGGAGCAGAGGCCAGGAGCAGGTGATGATGAAAACCATATCCAAGCAGGGGTAGACCTGGGGTAAATACTGAAAAGCGCTTAAGTAACGTAGGACTGTAAATCCTAGTGATTTTGATGAAGGGGGAATTTCTTGTCTGGAATTCTGCATGCCTCTAGCACAAAGTGTGAAACTGCCTTCTGTTGTTTCTTAGGATTAGTTTGCCTTTCAGTCTATGAAACTCTTTTGAGAATAACTAGGTTCTTCCCCGTTCAGGTCGAGTGTGTGACCCATCCATAAGGTAGGTTGTGGCTGCAGACTTCCCAGTGATTTAGAAACCTGTACTCATTCTTATCCACACTCTGTTCAGCAACACTTACCATGTGAGTAAGTGCTGTCCAATATGAGTAGGGGATAATTAGTGCTGCTACTTTTCACCATGCAGTAATCTGGAAGCAGAAGGTAAAGTGGTATGTAAAAGGTGATTAAAAATAAATTTATGCATCAACTGGAACTACAGCCTCAAATCTTCTGATCTTCCAGGCTGAAACCTACAATTTCTTCTCATCAAAATTCCCAGCGAAGTCACTGGGTTCATTTCAGCTCTTGGGCAACTTCACTGGCTTTTTCATGATGGGTGCTCGTATCCAAACAGATGCCTGAGCTACTAGTTCTGATTGGCACGAAGCTCCTGTACATGGCCTGAGTGTTTTAGTGGGGTTAGAATAAGGATCCATAGCATTCACAGCTCTTCTTAAATCCTTTTACAAAGGAAGGAGAATGGGAAGGGCCAGAAGTGAATAAGAATCAGCACCTTCTGATCTCAGTACGGGAAGGTTGGGGATTTTGTTCACATAGCTCCTAGTGTAAAATTTATCATCTGCTTCAGTTTTGCAGCATCTGACTTAAAGTTCCTGTAGTTTTCTCTGTGACCTTGTTATCTCCAGGATTTCTATATTAAATTTGCAGAACCACTGCTCCTAAGTGTCTCTAAATATTACTGATTTTGGCTCTGTTCTGACTTTAGCCATTCCCGTACCCACATTCGGTTCCACTTTTGCATCATCAGCAAATTTCATTCCTCTACTTCATAATCTGTCTTCCAGTTATTAATGTATAACGTGTGTACGTGTTGAGGGGGTCTTGATCATAATCCCTGGGGTGTGGATCTGTCCACTCTGTGAAGCTCCAATTGCTTCTATGCCAGGTACCTTTTTCATATCAAACTAAGAGACTTTGGGTGAAAGTTGTCTGAAATTTTTCTTTCAAAATGCTCAGTTCCTTCTGAAATGAGATATACGCATTTGTAATACTTCTTTTGCTGCAGGCAGAGATCCTGTGGACTTCAGTTCAGTTGTATAATGTTCTCGTGAAGTAAATAAATTATCTTCACATAACGGGAAAGCTGAGGGGACGTGTCTAAGGCTTTCTAGGATGCTGCTGGAGAGCTGTGTACATCTAGGATTTGAACTGTGCTGCTTGAATTTTCATTCAGATCACATTGCCTCCTTAATTATACCACCAGCCAATCGTAGATAACCAGATAACGTAGATATCAGCCCAGCGGGACTTGGCAACAGAGAGAACAGTAAACTACTGGAGCTTTCCAGAATTATCTACTTTTAATATATTAGATTCATGGAAGGCTTTTGAGATGCATTTGTTTTCACAAAAGTTGTATTTTTAAGAGTTGTATGATGTTACCTTACGGTAATGAGAATCATAATTAACTTACTTTGGTTAATTAAATCGTGCAAGTATACTTCAGGTAGGCAGCTATGGAGGTTTTTCAGGGATGCCGAGTAAAACATCCCTTGATGCCGCTTAGGAGAACCTCACGGGTAGCGTGAGGTGCTCCTTAGGGACTGGGTACAGCCCATTAAGCATCGAGTCGTAAGTTTTTTCTTGGGTGGAGTGACGTAAACTGGGATAACAGTTTGAAGTACGGGAAATTTCAGTGGCTCTAAAAAAAGAATCAGATTTATTTCACGTTTGAAGTTCGGTTGAGAGATTTCCTGAGGGAATTTCTAGCTCCCTGCAGCCAATGGCAAAACTTTCTCTGCCTTCAAATGCCACATCATTCCACCTCATACCTGTTTAACTGAGAGCATCCAGAGTGTTTCAGTCATCATCACTAAATCGTTCTTACACTGCCACTGGGATCAATTTACTGACCGTCTTCAGGGACTTGTATTTTGTCAATCCGGGATATTATTTAATGCCGTAAAACAATCTGTATCTTAAAAAAACTACTACTGTTGCTCTTTCAGCACACTTAAACCTCTGTATCCTCTTAAGTCTTTGATCACTCGGATAGCAGAATTCCTTTTTGGCAGCAGTTTTCCTTCAAGGCCGTATTCCTTCTCTGTGTGTGCTGTCACGTATGTTCAGGAAAACTCCTGTTGCTTGTTGAGTAGAAAGGAGATACTGGCTTTTTTTTTAAACCTTAAATGTACGTCCATTTACTTGATATTATGCTATTCAAATTCAGGATGTATTGTTCAACTTTCTGCTTGTTTTTTGTATATAACAGAAAGCAGGTATTTTCCCTGATAAAGAAAGGTGCTCAGGAGGAGAATGGATGAGGATTTTAAGAGTGAAGGACCTACCACCTATCCAGGCAGCTTAACAGGCTCTTTTTTAAAATGACCAGAAACTTCATATCCAGTGCTGAAAAAAGGGAGCAATGCACTGGACAGAAATTAAGGTAGTGAAGCTGCTAGAGAAATACAAGGAGAGGCAGTGATATGCAGGAAAACAGACTGTGGAGACTCCCAGCACGTTCTTCGCTGTGTGTACCGATGTAGATTCTAGCGGCAGAGCAAGTTACACTGCTGCTCTTCAGTTTATATTTATTTATTTTTGGATGAGCTGGTTTTATTCTAAAATATTGTTAGTATTCTTTTTGACTTTGTAACTTGCAGATAGAGAAAAGTCCTTATTAAAGGACCATAGCTGAAGACTTCCCAACCTGATAACTGGTCATGTGAAGTCGACTGCATAATATATGATGTTTGAAGTGCCGTGGCACTTATGGAGGAAAGCAAGCTCTGTTTTTCCTCTGTTGAATCACCACTGCAATTTTACTTGAGTGTTACAGTGACCACATCAGCACAAGCTCTGTGGTGCCATGATATGTTAAATGAGGAAGAGAGAAAATTGGAGTTTTGATTGACAATGCATTTTTTTTTTTCATAGTTTTTCTTAGAAAATAAGTATTTAACAGCTGTTACCTTCAGCTAATGAAGAAAAATCGTACAGGAATCATATTCCAGCTACAAAAGTTTATAGGATGAAGTAAAGAACTTAAAGAAACTATTTTATTCTGTGATATTTTCGGATTCTCTACCTATTCCCACTGCAGTAGTGTTTTTTTTAGCTTGGCTGAACCATTTGTACAAACAATTTGTAAACAAGGAAATAGCAAAATTCATCAAATAAATTATTCACAAAGGAATTTTCAGTCAGCTCAAGTATTTCCTTTAAACAAAACAACTCACATGTCTTGTTATAAAAATTGAAACTGTTTTCTTTAGAAGGGCTCTTTATGCCAAAACAGAAAAGAATGGATGTGAGGGATCTGCAGACTATGGTGTTTGTCAGCTGGTTTGGGGTAGTAACTTTTAGAAAAGCAGAGCAATACACAGAAGTAGACCATTAGAGGATTCAAATTCGAATGTCCTTTCCATAACTTTTGAGAATATATAGTCATATAAAATGCTCAGATGTGACTGGACGCGTTAGAAATGTGTTTCTTTGAGAGGTGAGCTCCTTAAATAACTCTGGTGCACTTAAAAATAAAGTTACCAAAGGCTCAGTAGCAGTCCTGCAATGGGAAGAAATAACCAACATGTCTTTCTGCTAGAGGCTTTCTCTATCTATAATTCCATAATCTATAGAAAAAGATGAGTATTGTTCACTTAAGGCTTGATCCAAACTCCTTTGAAGTCAATGAGGTTTTTTGCATGGGCTTCAACAGACTTCAGATTAAATAATTATTGTAGTGAAAAACTCTTTACAAAACGTCTTTGCCTTTAAAAATTATTTTATTTTAAAAAAATATTTTTAACAACTTACTGTAAATTCTATTTTTACTGGTATTCCCAAATCTGTTTGTATGGTGACTGCCTGGCTGAGGCTAGGTTGGAACTTTGAAGCAGAGTCAAATATTCTTGCTTTCTCTGTGAACATCTAATAGGTAATGGTTACTGGTAAAAGGTAAATTTAATTAAGCCTTTAATTCATCTGTGTCTTTCCTTCCAGTTAGCCTATCTTGCTTCTTGACTTGTTTAGAGCTTTTAGGACACAATCGTGTGCCATGCTTGGTCTTGTCCGAAAAGAATTGTTACCCAAAAGTCAGAAATATAAGGGGAAAAGCACATCAGAGGCACATTGCAAAATACTTCTGGATATCTTCATACTTTCTGCCCCAGAGGCAGATAAAGCTAGACCTTCTCCTGCATGGACTTTTGGGCCTATTTTTGCCTGACAGTAACTCCTTAGCTGTTATTGGCTCATGGAGGGGAAAATATTGAAGTAATTTACTTGCTTGTCACTTTGCCTGAGGGTGACTTTAGCACAGTCACTCAGTAACCTGTTTTGTTTGTTACCTCTAGTATATTCTGAAGCATTTTCCCCTTTTGCACCATTACTTGTACATTAAATTTTTACGTGCAGTGCAGTATTGGAGCAGGCTACAGCCTGTGAAGACATGCTTTGCAGTATGCTGTGAATAATTTACTGGTATGGGTCATGAAAGCTCACATAAACATTAAAGAAAGAGGTAAATATATTGTAAAAGTAAGGGAAATATATGTGCCTTAATGCTGAAGATATAGGTTGACATAGTCATAGAGTCATAGAATGGTCCAGGCCAGAAGGGACCTCTAGGGTCATCTAGTCTGACGTCCCTGCAGTCAGCAAGGACACCCCCAACCAGACCAGGCTGCCCAGGGCTTCATCGAATCTCACCTTGAGTATCTCCAGGGAAGGGGCCTCAACCACCTCCCTGGGCAACCTGTTCCAGTGTCCCACCTCCCTCATGGTAAAGACCCTATTCCTAATATCCAATCTAAATCTGCTCTTCTCCAGCTTGAAGCCACTGCCCCTTGTCCTGTCCCTGCAGGCCTTTGGAAGCAGCCCCTCCCCAGCCTTCCTGTAGCCCCTTCAGGTACTGGAAGGCTGCTCTTAGGTCTCCCCAGAGCCTCCTCTTCTCCAGGCTTAACAACCCCAGCTCCCTCAGCCTGTTCTGGTAGCAAAGGTGCTCCAACCCCCTAGTCATTTTTGTGGTCCTCCTCTGGACCCGCTCCATCAGGTCCATGTCCTTCTTCTCTTGAGGGCTCCACCCCTGCACACAGCACCCAGGGGCGGTCTCACCTGAGCAGAGTAAAGCAGTAGAATCACCTCTCTGGATCTGCTGGCAACACAGCTTTTGATGCAGCCCAGGAAGTGCCCACTGCCTGCTCCTGGCCAGCTTCTCAGCCATCAGCACCCCCAGGGCCCTTTCCTCAGGGCTGCTTCCTAACACCTCATCCCCATGTCTCTGTTGAGAGTGAAGATTGTTCTGGTCCAGGTGTAGAACACTGCGTTTGTGTAGTGTTTCACTAAATTTATTGGCTTAGCAGTCATGCATGTTAAATGAAAAAAAAAAAAAATCTTAAATCGGAATTTTAATACCAGCCAGCCTAAAGATGCCATTACAAGTTAAACATTTACATCTCTCTAAATAGAGTAAGAATCTTTGGTATTTGTCTGGTAGCGTTCATGTAGAGATGGATTCCATGTATTTGCTGCTGTTCGGTGTTTTTTTTCTAAGCAAGTCAGTTTATTAAATAATTCCTTAGTAAATGAGCAGCCAGGGGATCAGGCCTAGTCAGCATGGGTTTATGAAAGGCAAGTCCTGCCTGACGAACCTGATCTCCTTCTATGATAAGATGACCCGATTGTTGGATGGGGGGAAGACAGTGGATATAATATTTCTGGATCTTAGCAAAGCATTTGACACTGTCCCCCACCACATTCTGGTGGAAAAACTGGCTGCTCATGGCCTGGACGAACGTACGACCTGCTGGATCCAGCATTGGCTGGAAGGACGATCCCAAAGGGTGGTGCTCAATGGAGTTAAATCCAGCTGGCGGCCGGTCACAAGTGGTGTTCCTCAGGGCTCAGTATTGGGGCCTTTCCTTTTTAATATTTTCATCAATGATATAGATAAGGATATAGAAAACACTATTAGTAAGTTCGCAGATGACACTAAGTTGGGTGGGAGTGTTGATCTGCTTGAGGACAGGGAAGCTCTACAGAGGGACTTGGATAGACTGGATAGATGGGCCAATGTTAATGGCATGGCCTTCAACGAGGCCAAGTGCCGGGTCCTGCACTTGGGCCACAACAACCCCATGCATCGCTACAGGCTTGGGGCAGTGTGGCTGGAGAGCTGCCTGGCAGAAAAGGACCTGGGGGTGCTGGTCGACAGGAGGCTGAACATGAGCCAGCAGTGTGCCCAGGTGGCCAAGAAGGCCAATGGCATCCTGGCTTGCATAAAGAATAGTGTGACCAGCAGAAGTAGGGAGGTGATTGTCCCCCTGTACTCAGCACTGGTGAGGCCACACCTTGAGTATTGTGTCCAGTTCTGGGCACCTCAGCACAAGAGAGATATCGAGGTGCTGGAGCGAGTACAGAGGAGGGCAACAAAGCTGGTGAGAGGCCTGGAGAACAAGGCTTATGAGGATCGATTGAGGGAGTTGGGGTTGTTTAGTTTGAGGAAGAGGAGGCTGAGGGGAGACCTCATCACTCTCTACAACTGCTTGAAAGGGCACTGTAGAGATATTGGTGCTGGTCTCTTCTCACGGGCAATGAGCGACAGGACAAGAAGGAATGGCTGCAAGCTGCAGCAGGGTAGGGTTAGGCTAGACATTAGGAAAAAATTTTTCACGGAGAGAGTGGTCAGTCAGTGGAATCAGCTGCCCAGGGAGGTGGTGGAGTCACCCTCCCTGACTGTGTTTAAGAGCAGATTAGATGTGGTGTTGAGGGATCTGGTGTAGGGGAGAACTTTGTAGAGTAGGGCTGATGGTTGGACTTGATGATCCCAGGGGTCTCTTCCAACCTAAATGATTCTATGATTCTATGATTCTAAACAGTATTGTTATTTTTTCCAAAGTATTAAGAGTCTTAAAAGAAAAATTTTAGTATTTTTCGTATAAGGAAATAAGGTGGGGGAAAGAAATTTCTCTACCTGCTGTTGTAGTAGAGAAGTGCTCATCTAAACAACTTTGAGGAAGACTGAGTGGTGGATCTATAGAGCTCAGTGAACTATACTTAGATTTGCTTTATCTTTCCCTACCAGGTTTCAGTATAAAATTTCAATATCAAACAATTTTCTACAAAGCAGAAGCACGGTGCAGGTGAAGTTCCCTATGGTGTTTTTATTCAAAGAGTTTTAAGGTAAAAAGTTTTTTTCAGAAAAGAAACTTAATGAAAACTTTTAAAAACAAACATCTAGAAAATCTAAGCAGCAAGGTGTTTTAATAGGAATGATACATTAAGAGGTAAATAGTCCTTTTATTTTTGTGGCTTTTAAGATGAAAACAGAGTAAAGGGACGGTATTTTTGTTAATTTGTTTAGTTCTTGAAATGTGTAGTACCTCTGATTATGGAATTATGACTCCTTGATTATGGAATTTTCATTAGTCTATTCCTTTGAAAATAATCAGCTCTTGTAACTGTCTTCAAAAATGCTACAGCTCAGTTCCAATCCTTTCTGGAGAATATTGGGCATCACACCTGCTGCAGTGACACACGTTTGCGTTCTCTTGTTTGCCATCACACTAATGGATGGGCTTCTCTGGTTGAAACTTGTTTGCTAACAGCATGTGGTGAGATAAAGCCTTTCAGTGGAGGGGAAATGTCAGGTTTTATTAATCCTCCTGAGTTCCAACGTGTCAGATGATGAGGGTAAACCAAGAGCAAGAATATGAGTAGGAAACAGTGGAAACAGCCAATGGCAGGTTCACATCGTTTCATCTCGGTGCCTGGTTCAAGCTTCATCACTCTGGTTATCACCTTTGTGCCTTTTGATCTTTCCTGGTGTCTGCATTCTTATGTGCAAATTGTCCACAGATGTCTCCCTACAGCCTGTTACTATCTGCATTCCCATACGCCTTTATTACATACCCAGTCACCTCCAAGGGTCCCGTCACACAGAATTCCAAATAATCTATTTCTGCTTTTATGGAAAAAAAAAAAAAAGGTCCTATCAAGTTTGGAGTTTTAAGCTGTTTTGCACAATAGATTTGCTGTGCAGACTTTTTAATCTTTTATTTCTTTAATCTTTCCTGTAGTGTATCTCAGTGTCCCTGATAACCTTATCTCCCCTCACAATGGGCCTATGGGAATGGATCACCGAGATCAAAACTAGCGGCTTCAGTAACTTTAGACAACTCTTCTTTGATAGATTTCTATCAAGATGCAATCGACAGTGAGAGAGTAATGTGTGTACAGAAAAAATGGGTAGGATATGCTTTGTCTTTTGCAATTGGACCCCTCACTTCTGGGTGTTGTATACACATATTAGCTTATGATTAACCTGGCAGACAGGTCTGAAATAAATTGTAGGTAGAATGACTACTCTAATGTTTTTTTTTGTGTACAGATGAACAAGTAGAGAAAGGCCTAGAGGATAAGTCTTATGAGGATTGATTGAGGGAGTTGGGATTGTTCAGTTTGAGGAAGAGGAGGCTGAGGGGAGACCTCATCACTCTCTACATCTGCTTGAAAGGGCATTGTAGAGAGGTTGGTGCTGGTCTCTTCTCACAGGCAATTAGCAATAGAACAAGAGGGAATGGCTGCAAGCTGCAGCAGGGTAGGGTTAGGCTGGACATTAGGAAAAAGTTTTTCCCAGAGAGAGTGGTCAGTCAGTGGAATGGGCTGCTCAGGGAGGTGGTGGAGTCACCCTCCCTGACTGTGTTTCAGAGTAGATTGGATGTGGTGTTGAGGGATATGGTGTAGGGGAGAACTTGTAGAGTAGGGCTGATGGTTGGACTTTGATGATCCCAAGGGTCTCTTCCAACCTATCTGATTCTACGATTCTAAGTAGTTGTATTGGAGCATATCCCACATGTCTAAACCTGGACAAAAAGTCCCCTTTTTCTTCTAAGGAGGTGTTAGAACATCAGTTCCTGAAGTAGTTGTTGCTGGCTCCTATTTTCATGGAAAGTCAGGTCAGGATCATGCTTTCTTTGCCCTGCACCTAACAAGGTTTCTTTATTTGTCCTGCCAACTACTCCCTGTCACGGAAGGGAGCTTATCATGGGGTGTCTCAGGACTCCAGCTAAGGAGGTATCCTTCTTTGAAAGTATGCTTTTGTGGTGGCTCCATCACCTCCCAAACTCAGTGGAAACTGTAGACATTCAGAATGTGACATCCTGTGATCAGTCGACCTCCATAGGAGCTTGGCTTGAGAAGGTTATAGAGTTGATTGAAGATCAGGTCAACAAATTCAATAAATTTGTTGGGGTTTTTTGTTTTTCTTTGTTTTCAGTTGCACAGTTCTAGGCAGTGATTGTTTAGAGGCTTGAAATTGGCAGTCCTCCTTTGAACGTCTTTGTGAAGTGCCTGCCCTAGCAAGATGAGATGGGCATGGGGTGTGACCTGCTCCTAGAACTGGTGTAGTGTCAGATACTCCAGACATTTCAGATTATGTTTGAATTAGGGCCATGATGCTCCCATAGTGGTTGAACAACTTTGAAAAGAGTTAGGAAGTTTAAGATGGGGCCTTTTCGAAGTAGATCAGAAATTGTTACTTAGGGACAGGGAATATATTTGGTCAAATGGATGACAGAACTTGGTGGAGGAGAGGACAAGTGTCTGATAGTTTGGTGCTGCTGTATGGAAAGAAGTTACACTGCATGTAGGGAAGATGTTACTGATTTGACAGGAACACGACAGCAGTTCAGGGCTCTGGCCCCAGCCCCTGCCCTGGATCGAAGCCACTGGGAACAGAGCTTAAAAACCACCAAACAGAGAATTGACTGCCTGAGTGCAGGGTGGGCACTAAGGCAGAGGTGAGGGAAAGAGTTAATAGCAGGTCAGGAAGCATGTTAGGAGGCACAGAAACTGTAAGTAAACACCAAATGAGCCCCTCCTGATCTGTTGCCCCTGTGACTAATTTGTTTTTCGAGAGGTGGAGTGGAGCGGGTTCGCAGCCCACGTAAAGCTGCGTCTCTTGTGGGGATGAGGCATGGAGCGTGCTTTGCTTTACTATCTCTAGTGATAGAGCAGTGTTTTGAAGTTACTGGCAGGCTTTTTGAATGTGAAATGGTGAGCTAGATAAGGCTCCAGAAAAAGATGCTATCTGTTAGGTATGTGGCAAAAAGGGGATAGAGTAATAGGAAATACTGAGTACTGAGTCCTGGCATGCATCCGTCTCTGCAGGAGCTGAATCAAGGCTGGCACCGATGGAGTCAGTGCAGGACAGAATGGGGCTGTGGGGATTTTGTGAATGAGGAAGTATTTCCTATCAAATGTACGTTTTGCTCGGTGATGCTTAGAGCATGATCTCTTTTGTTTGCTCTACTCTGAAGCTTTACAATTCCTCAGTAGTTCTTGTGCTTTCAGTTCAATTGAGCAATTAAACCTGGTTTTGACACAGCAAAGTCCTTAACAATCCCAGCCTCGGTATGCAATTTCTGGCTACATATTAGGGGTATTTCATATGTTCTCTTTGAGACTTTAGGGTTTTTTTGCTTATCAACTTTGGATCTTTCTATTCTGAAAAGTGTTGCAGTTGGAGGAATCTATACATTCAGGGACACTACAGAACTTTCAAGTGTGGCTGAAGGAAAAGTACAAAGTTTGCATCTACTCTTTTTTGTAGAAGGAAGGAAGGAATTGTCAAAAAGATATAGAGATCTGTTTTGACAAAATCCTAAATAGCTTTATGAAGACAGAGACAACTCTGCAGCAACATGATTGATTAATTAAAAAGAAAAAAATTCTCAGAAAATACAGCTTTGGAAATTAGTTTTATCCCACTTCTGGTTACTTTTGCTTCAGTGTCAGGAGAAGAGATGGTATTTCATTATGTTGTTTCTCTTACTTACAGTTGTTTTTTTGTTTTTTCCTTTTGCTTTCTCCCCTCCTGTTTTCCCCTACCTTAGACCTTTAGAATGTAGTATTCTTTTCTGTCTGAGAAACTCTTTCTTGATAGTAGAACCTGACATTCATAGAATTCTTCTGTACTGTTTGTGGCACATAACACAGCTCGAGGCTTTCCTTTTTATGTGTTTAACTTGTACGTGGCTAGGAATAACTGTCTTTGAGATTATGTAAATACCAAAAGCTAATTAGACTGAAGTATTGTTATCCTTTACAGGGAATTAGTATTTTCATAGTTACTTTGCTCCTTGTGCTTTGGGGAGAAAGCAGTAAACCCCAGTGAAGATGATGGATAGGTAGGAAGAAAATATAAATATCTGTGCTTGGAAATCAAGCTTTATCATATGCATTAATACTAAATGTAAGATGTATATCTGCCACCCTAACCTCACTTGTTATCCTAAGAAACACAACTTAGTAGGATTCCTTGCGTGGTAAAGAAAAATCTGCTTTGTTTGGTTCCAGGGGCACATTGGTTTCATACCTTATGGAAGGATGCAATGATGAAAAAGTTGATAGTGTTCAGAATTAGTTGCTGAAACTGCTCCTTCAAACACCTTTATAGAATGGGAGTATGTGCAGCTGAATATTCAAATTGTTCCTTCATCTGATTCATTGTTTGCCTTTTTTCCTGTGTTGCTTTACTCTCATACATCATCCCTGATTAAAGGACATAAACCTGCTCTTTTTTCTAGTTGTACACCAAAAGTACATAGAAACGTCATTACTAAAATGTTTGATTTTATGGGCTTCTCCCTGGGTTGCATTCCCCCAGCTGATCACAGCAGCATTCCCAGCTGCAAGGTGTAGCTGTTGTATCTAAATCCCCTGCTGATGGTTCATAGAGTGTTCTGCAGCGCCCGTCACCAGTACCCCAGGTACCCCAGCCAGGCTTCCTGAGAGCACCGTATTGAGCTCCTGATGGGAGACATTTAATGGCTTTGTGCCAGCCCTACTTCACTACATAAAACCGCTTAATTATATAGAAATATTGCTTTTGGTCGTTCTGATCTTAATGGTGCACATCTGTGGAGGCAGATGATACCTGGGAAAATAAAACCGGCACACAAAGGGGCCAAATTACCCTGGCAAGTAAAGAACCTCTCGTCTCTGATCCTACGGAGGCGATTAAGCACTTGCTTCCTGCTGTCAGGAACCTTCGGCTTATCTGAAAGCCCAGGGTTAGAAGAGATGTTATTTACAAAGTTGCTTCATTTAATATTTTTTTTCTGTTACTAGAAATACCACTGAGCTTTAGAACAGTTGGTCTTACGCACATAAGTAGCATTAAAAGAAAAGCAGAGCAGAGTGTATCATCTGTACGGGTAAAAGAAAGCCTGCTTGAAGCGTGTGAGGGATATGGCAAGTGTCAATGGAAAAGGAAGCCTGTGGGTTTGGAGTGGCCCTTTTAGTTTTATGCATTTTGGGCACAAATTTTAGGTTTGCTTTGTTTTTTTAAATGGGATCTAAATAGTTTTTTAATGAGGTTTTCTTTTATGGATGACTCGGACAGACTGAAGTGCTCAATTCTGATCACTGTGTTTTCAGCAAGTGCAGTTAGCTTCAACCATTTTTTGTGGTCACATATGTTACTACTCAGGGGCTTCAGAGGCTTTAGATATTTTTTCCAAAGCACAGAGGTTTTATAGTACCAAACAACCCTGATACTGATGCTACTTGGCTCTTCACAGTTAGTCCAGCTTTGAGATTGACTCTTTGTGCCTCAAAAGCTTTGTAAGAATCTTAATTTTCTTTAAATTTTAAATGTATCTTTAGCCTGTTAAAGGTATTGGATTTGAGAACTTCTAGAGTCTAGAACTCTACTTCCTGTTGAGGTATCTGTATACATGTATCTGGCTGTGTGGCTATCCTAAATCCTGCTTTGCGTTTCTGTGTTTTTTCCTTGGCATTACTTGGCCGCTGAGTAGCTGTTACCAGAGTCTGTGGGGATTCTGTATGCTGAGAGGGAGCAATCTGCAATCAATATTTATTCAGGATTATTTGCAGGAATTACTGTTCTCTGATTTTATTTTCTACTGTTCTTGAGATTTTTATACCTGTGTGATCTTTCAGTCTGTTAGAGAACACGGGGGAAAAAATAGTTGAAACAAAATAGAACTCAACTGACTGAAGAATACTCTTAAGTTTTCCATTTGCTGTATCGTTGCTTTTTGATATTTCATCAGCCACCTGATAACTCCTGCTCCTGTTGCCTTTCAGGGCCTGTCATTGCTAAGGGTCAACTAAATAATCCATGAAGATCAGTCAGCAGACAGCCCCTGTTGGCTCTTTAATTGTTCATATATATGCATTGCAATATTAGTTTACAGGCAGTGTTTACAGTTTTTGTTTGTTCTTTTAAAACCAACAGAAGTCTACATGGAAATGTAGTCTGAAAGAAAAGTGCTTGCTTGAATGGAAGTTTTTCTAACCCACCTGTTACTTTTGCAGTTGTGTGTACTGGTGCTGAGCAATATAAATCTCTGCTGCTTGTGTGACCAAGTGGGGAATTCTCATTTTCTAGAACTTGCACTAAGAAAATGGCTGAAGCACCTGCAAACCAAATGGACATCAGTGTTCGGACCTTTGCTCTGATCTAAAGAATTTTTTATAAATTTTTATTTGGTTTTGAAACTTAAAAGGAAGCGATATTCTAAAAGATAAAAAGTTATTCTGGCATAATCACATAAGTTTGGGTTGCTTTTTAAAATAAAGCATGCAGCTTTTCACGTTGCAAATGAATCTTGCTTTAAGTAGCTTAAAGGAAGCTTTTGCCATTTTAGAAACTCCTCCATGTTTTTATGTTTCTATGTTGCCTTGAATGAGAAGGGGTATGTTGTTTTGATAACATTAGGCCTTCTACTAGCAGGGGAAAAAGTCCTGTAAGTAATAGGCAATGTCACAAAGAAGACACTCCAGGTTTTGTGAAATCACTTCTTTTTTCACTCCAAACGTAAGCAGTACTTCATCAAGTAATTCTGTCAAGGGTTTATCCATGTTTGTCACCATGCTCTTCATACAGCTACCAAGTGGAACTGAAGTCCCAGATATTTGCCACGAGCCCTGAGCCCAATTTGTGCTTGTAGATACCATCCTTAAAGAAGCCCAAATTGTCACTAGCTTGGTTAAGGCCTAGGTTGGAGTGTGTGGGAGTCCTGGGCTATCTGCAGATCCCCATATGCTGCCACCCCTTGCTAGAGCTGGTTGCCATCAGCGTTCCCCATCAGCAGTACAGACCAGCACCAGCTTTCTTGGAACGGCTGGCGCACATCTGAGATCTCAAATGGCTCCAGTGCTGTGACAGTTTCCCACCAGGTCTAGGTTCCAGCTGGCAAATGGCACAGCTGGTTGCACTGACACCTTAAAGATTCTCAGTGAAGCTGTCAGAAGCGAATGAGCTGATTTGGCTCTCCCTTCCTTTCTCTGAATTTCTGATGAACTGATGCATACTGACCTTGCTCAATCCTGTTTTTCAGTTTCCTTATAAGTACTGTGGGATAAAAGGAAGAGAGATTTTTTTCTTTCCCTTTTCTTTCCATAACAGCAATTCTTTGACTTTAGGAAGTGAAACTCAAACTTATTTTATGCATTCCTTTCATCATCTATGTAGCACCGGTTGTTTTAAATATGCTAGATTTACATCTCGTGTAAATGCATAAAAATAGGAGACTAAATCTAAAGCTAGAGATAGAAAATCTATTTCTTACAAATCAAACTATACAATTTTTTTCAAAAGGCTTAGATGACATCCTTATCTTAGTAATTTGACAAGTTATCTTTTCCCCACCATCTCCGTGGCAGTGAGCACCTCTCAGGATGTGATTAGCTCAGAGGCAGAGTGTGGGCGCTGGGACTGTGGGCACCAGACCTCCGCTCCAGCGAGAGGAATGTCACTGGAAATGATCTGAAGTTTACAGGTTGCTACAAATGAGGAGAGAAAGGGGAGCAAACCATTTAAAAAATATTTGCTTAAGGTCTGGTCTAAGCCCCCAGCTGTGTCTGGGGAAAGACTGTGCTGAAGAACCTGCTCGCAGTAAGAACCTCTGTCTTTTGGTGCCAAGTACAGGGTGCTGCGTTCAGTGGCCTTGGGATCAGGGCCTGAATCTCAGGGCAAAGGATTTGCAATTTGACTGTATCAAAAGGATAATTCCACCTCATTAACATGATTTTCTTCAGCTGGAATCACTGATACGTGCAGTATGAGGTGCAGCTGGGTTTATGGCTGCAGTGCCTGGGCAGGGATAACGCAGAGCATCCAGGTGGATGTGACCTGGTATTAATTGTGATACAGTGATTGCCCAAGATGGTTATGCTTATTCTTTGGGTAGACATAGGTACATAATGTCCACCTAATAGTTTTCGGGAAACTTGGAAAGGTGGTAAAAAGATGGTTTAAACCCTGTATAGTCCATGTTGTATTTGAGAAAATTATGGTAAGATTATAGCTTGAATTGGTGCAAGCAATAGTTTCAGAAGCAAAAAGCAACAATGGTGGAAATTCAAATTTGGATCAAATACCAACACCCAAACTCCTGGTTGTAGCTGATAGTTCTTCAAAGAGTTGCTTTTCTGCCCAAGGATGTACATGTGGCAGACATGCTTTCTGTGTCCAGCCAGAAACAGGTATTTCTGGTTTACTCTTAAATAGAGAAAGACAGCATCCGTTCTGCCATCAAGTCTCCACGTTTTTTAAAGTTGGTGCACTAATTTCTGGCAAGCGTGCTGCTGGTTTATGGAGCTCTGGAACATCTTTATTCTTGCTACTGTGCACTAAACCAAGGCTGTATAAAACTGTTTCAGAACTTTCTGTGGCCAACTTTATTTGTAATCCAGGAATGGGGAAATATCAGCAAGCAGTGTGGATGTCTCACCAAGCGTGTGGATGTATAGGGAAAAAAACCCAGAGATTTAAAATCACCTTTGCTTGTTATTTGTGCTTTACTTTTGGCTCTCGTTTTCTATTCTGTGATCAAAGTAGCCTTCGTGGGTGAAATAACAGGCTTCTCTCTAAAGCAAATACGCCTATATTGTCCATAAAATGAAGGAGATTTAAGTTTTGAATGCACAGAAAACTGTTCTAATTACAAAGATGCTGGAGTCCTGGTGTGGAACTTGTTTCTCTAGAAATCAAAATAAAATCTTATTGGAAGGAATAGCTTGTTCTTGCTGAGAGAGAAATCGGTTCTTGGGTTTGGCCTAATATATTGGCAGATGAGAGAGAGGCAGGATAACAGCATGAGGCAGGGACACTATGTTGTTCATATATGATATATTGCAAACAACTGGGCTTGGGAAGATTTTCTTCTCACTTTTAAAACTTGTGTCTATTTTGGCCCTCTTTAAAGTTACCAACTTCTGAGAAAATTAGGTTACATATCTATCTATAGCTATATCTATATATATAAAAGTTAATACTCTCTAAAGTTGCCAACTTTGGAGAATATTGACTAACATGGTACGTACAAGGAGAGATCAGGTAGCTTAATTTTCTGGTGTCCATGGTTAAGAGTTAAAAGCCTATTTTTCAGCCCCCTGAGAAGTCACTTTCTAATGTAATATTGAAGGAACATAAGATCAGCAGGTATTTGTGCAACTCATCTTGCTAAAGAAATGGAACAGAGAAAGCAAACTGTCTGTAGAGCACATCCCACTGGGTTTAAACTGCAGAATTCAGAGAGAAAGAAAACATGGGCTGGGTAGAATCCCAATGGATGGCAACATGGGAACTGCTTGGGGATTGAGGTAATGAAGTCATTCATATTCACGCTCTCCATACTCACACTGCCCCTCCATAGATGGTGCTAACACCATGGAAATTTTACAATGTTAGTAATACCTGTAACAACTTCCCTCATCCAAAGCAATCTTTAGTTAGCAAGAAGCCTAAATCTCTTCACCTTTCTCAAACAATGGTCCCATGAATGTGGAATCCGGAATTACATCTTTCATACCATGCTTACCAATTGCTGCCTTTTGAGTTAACTCTGCCTCCAGCCTCCCAAGGTCCACATTTGGGGTCAAGATGCAAAATTAAATGCAAAATGAGAGGGACTGAACACCTAAACAGGAAATATAAAAGCTGAAGGACTCTGCCCTCCTCTGTAAAGACTTCTTCCTTCAGCTCTTTCAAAGATTTCTTCCTCGTAGAAATGGGCTTCAAGACAAAAGTGAGGAAAACTCCAGTTGTACAGAAGAGATGTTTCTTTGTGATTCAGGTTCTGATTGAGGTGACCCTGGAAACAAAAGCTGATATCCCTTGGTGAGGTCTGGCAGGTCAGGCAGAGGAGAGTCTCTCTGGCATTTGATGCTACAAGAATAATTTGTGTCATTTAGAGTGACATTGTGATGTACCATAATAGTTGCCAAGGGACCTGTCTTACGCGTCGTATGAAACGGTGCATGTTAACAGCACTGCACAGCAAACTGAAGGAGGTAAATTTTTCACAGAGAACCATACTTCTGGCTTGGGATGAAGGAAAAGGGTTTTGTCTGAATGCAGTTGGTACAAATGCTTGTATCCTGAGATACATCCCATATCTTCATGGAAACATTTGTAACAGCTGGAAAAGGTGGTTTGTGATGTGAAACGTGGCTCTGCTGAGCTGAGTGTCTGAAATTCTGCTCCTCGCTTAAAACTCCTGCAACTTGTGACTCTTCTCTAGAAACCACACACCTTCTTGGGGATGAAGAAGCAAATATCTTCCTTTTGTGCAGACCGTATCCCTTTTGTATTAGATTCCATCATAAATGGAAAACTTTAGACTTACTTTGGACGAGCAGCCTTGAAAGGAATAGAAACCATCCAAAAGAGGCAGATAGACTGGTCTGAAATTAGTCCAATAATTTGTGTTTATATGTAATCCTGTTATAAAGCTCTCGGTCTGTTTCATTGCAGGCTTCATTTGATTATTGTTCAAACCTTAGTACATAGGTTTATATATATTTTCTGTCCCAATTTTCACAGAAGCAGATGGTATATGTCCGACAATCGATCTATCCTGAAGTGGCAGAGTAAAACACTTTTATTATAGCAAAAATTATTTAGAAAACTCCTGAGCTCACCCTTTTGTGTAGAAAATTGACTTTTGGTGCAAAGCAAGTTTTATCGCTGCTTAAACTAGTATTGATCAAACTATCAAAAATTGTGTTACGGTTTCAGTGGTTGTTCTGGAAGTACCTACAAGAATAAGGTTTTCTGTCTAAATTCTGAAATCAATCCTGATGCTGTGAAATACCATTTTTTTAAGCTAATTGTAAACTTGGTTCCTCTCCTGACCTTTTATAAGATGAAAGGATAATTTGAAATAGTGTTGTCCTTTTTTAAATTTCCTCTTCTGAAAATACTTAATTTAAGTGTTAGAAGCTTTTCTGCACATCTTCAGACCAATTTTAATTTTGGAATTAAAGGTACTGCTTAAAGCTCCAGTAATTAAGGAAATCCCTAAGAATAAATTCGGGGTTTGCTTCATTTATAGCTTTTAGCTAAATGCTCTGTGTAAAATCTAGATGCAGACAATCTTCAGGGTATTGCATATTTTGTAAACGTAATATAACAAATTAAAAAATAAGAATATAACCGTCTCAAATATGTCCTAGCTTAAGAAAACAGAATTATTTTCGTCTACCTTCAGGTCACAGAAAAAGGAACAATGTATTCCCATTTTAGGAAATAGTGTTAAACCCCAAGGTTTTATTTTTTGCATTACTCTAATGACTTTATCTCCATGCGTAGACAACACCCCACCCCTGATTGGAATTTCCATTCCCCAAATTAAGTCCTTTGCTAGGAAAGCTGAACTACATTGCTGTTTGAAGCTATTTTTTTTCATTGACACTGAAAATTGCACTTTGGCCTCTTTCTTTCTTAAGCCAAGAACTGGAACCTCTTCCAGACTGTGGTGTGCTGCCAAATAAAAAGCTATTGCCCACCAGCTTCTTTAGCATTCTCCATCTTTCCTTGTTTGCCGGGCTTTTGAGTCTATCACATGCATAAATGTAGTAGTTCCACACCTTGGTGGTAAAAAAACCAAACTAAACCCCAAAATAGGAACAATTTGTGACCTCAGTTGAGCACTCAGTCCTGACTGGCACAAGGAGCTGGTTAGGGAATGGCCCTGGGGCTGTGAGTGGAAGCATTTAATCCTACCACAGATCCCCGTCCTGAGTATGTTACTCACGTCAGTGAATGCTTTTTGCTAGAAGATACATTGATTTTAGTGGAACCATCATTCTCAGTTCATCATCAGTTAGACCTGCAATCTAGCATGAAAGAAGTAAATGAGGAAAATATCTAATATATCGATCTGTGTCCTGTCTGGAAACCCTAGAAGCGGCTCACATGTTTTCTGGTGCAGTGGACGTGATTAAGTCATGACACGTGAGAAACTTAAAGCTCTGGCTTTTTGGAGTGGGAAATCTCACTGCTGAGAAGTATATATGGTTTTAGCAGAGATTTTGAGAGCATTTGGCCGTGAATCACTGAGGAAAGCTCCAGCAAGGCTGATTTCCAACAGCAAAAATGGCCAGGGCAGAAAAGAGGTATTAATTACAGTTAAAATCACTGGAGAACTTTCTCCAAATCTAGATATTAGCAAAATGAGAAAAAGAAGTGAACTGAAAATGTCCTGATTTACACTACTTGAGGTAGTAAGGTTGATTTATTATATTAATATAATCAGGCAACTTGAAAAAAGTGGTGATTTAAACACACTGGGAGTGTGTCTGTCCGGGTTTGTTGTCACTGACACCTGGATATGGCATTGTCACTGGAAGCAGTAGGTTTGTCCAGTGCTCCCCCCGGTGCAGTGAAAGGAGAGGGGTTCATCTGACCCGTTGTACCTTCTTCTTTGGTAACCTTTAAAGTACTGTAAAATGTTTCTAATTGAATTATGATTTTCTACACATAAATTGGATAATATTTTAATATATTCTTCATTAAACTACCCGTTTCTCATGGTATTTACTGCTAATGCCTAAGTTTGTGAAAAAAAAAAAAAAAGTAGATAAGTGAGTTGATATTTAATGATTTTTCCATACAGTTTCTTTTCTGTTTTTCTGCAATTGTTGCTCTTCTGTGGAATTCAAAGGTGAATCTGGGCTTTCCCAAAACTGGAGGAGACCGGAAGTCCGGCTGTGGTTTTCTGAAGGAAGAACTGGTGTGTGGGGGTAACACCTATTTTGCTGCTGACTGGCCACAAGCAAGCACCAGTTGCACTATGATTGCTTCAAAAAATGGGGACCCTCTCTAATCAACCCGTACTGTGCCCTCCTTTCCTCAGAAGGGGGCAGGGTCACAGTGGTAAACCTTTCATCTATTTTCAAAAAATGCTTCTTAGGATCAGTAAAAATTTATGATGCAAGAGCTGTAGATAATTACTGTATAAATATTGGCATAAATTAACTAGTGCCATTTTAGCACTTGATTAATGGAGCGAGTAAGGTACTGGGATGTGGTAATGTTCACAGATGTAGACCTTGAAACAGGAAATGAAATATATATGTTATCGGAATAAAATCAGTGCGAGTATTCACAAGAGAATTGTGCAGAAGCCATGGGGAGGTCACATAGCCTGCCCCAGAGTTCCCTTCTGTCCCTCAAAGGGAACGCAGATACCAAGCTTCCTGCATGGAAAGGGCTAAGTAGGGAATGATGCCAAATAGCACCAGATGGAGATCTGCCTCAGAATTTTAGTTCAAGGAACAAACAACCAACTGAAAAACCCTGCTTATTGTTATGGGGAAACACCCGTGGTTAATGTACCAGACACGACTTTCTCCCTCATGTAAAACTTGATGCAGAGGTGGTGACAGTAGAACCCCTGGTAGATCACCGTGTGTGTCATATGCAGGGGGTTGTTCCACTAAATTGATGTCCAAATGACCTGAAAACCAGCCCTCTCTTGTCTGTTGGTGTGGCTTTTCCCAGATAGGTCTGTAAACACCGGCTTCAGTAAGGGGAATATGCAAATGTTTGTCGAGGGGAACAAATGTGATCTCTGTTTGTTTTCTGTACTAAATTGAATTTGCTGAAGATTTAATGGAGCAAAGCAGCACCTGCTAGTCTAATATTACATTAATATCAGTCATGCCGAGTAGGGGCCCTGCTTAATGACTAGGTTGCTGCTTGCTCGTGCTCAGTAATTGAGATGCAATAGTTTTACTCTGTGCTTTGCTACGGGAGCACTATGTTTTGTTAATCACCACCTCATTATGTTTGGATTGTTATTCGATAAGCTGTTTGACATAGAGTGTGACTGACAAATGGATGAAGAAG
Organism: Jacana jacana; assembly: GCA_013400555.1. NCBI lineage: Eukaryota > Metazoa > Chordata > Aves > Charadriiformes > Jacanidae > Jacana > Jacana jacana. Next base: position 23,063 of record VZTM01032216.1, read on the forward strand.
GTTAGCCTGGTAATGCCTTTGCTCCCGACTTTGGGCTTCTGCAGAATCACCAGAAAGAGCAGGTGTTAACCTCTGCTCGGAGAGGAAGGCTCCTGCTCCGCTGCTGTGTTGGCTGGTGGGAACAGCAGTGTGCCATGGCACGGGGTGCAGCAAGGTGGGGGTGGGGGTTACTATAATGGAATAAAGTAATTTTGAAGCTGGAAGAGAAACACTGACAATATCTGATGATGTTTCTATCTTTTTTCTCTGAATGGCACGGGGCAGAACGCTTATGTCCAAAAATGCTAGTTAGTACATTGAGAAAGAGGTTGTTTTTAAGGCCTTCCCAGGGGTTCTGGTGGCATATCCTCTTCTATAGCCTTCTGGAGCAAGTTCCATTTAGTTTTCCATTTGCCAGAAGAGAGAGTTCTATTTTCCTGCATTAAATCATGCATAGTCATAGTTGTCATAGTGCAGGGGCTTTTTTTTCCTCTTTTTGGATTGGACAGTGCAGATATAGTTATGACCCTGATCTCATTTACAACCTCCAGGTGGTACAGCAGAAGGAATATAAGATAAAGCCTAACAAAATAGAGAAGGAGTTAAAATGCAGGTTCTTTGGTGGAATGGTATATAAAGACAGAGAAGAAAACTATGCCAAATACCGGAAATCAAATCAAATTAAATAGATAATCCTATAATAATAATCTCAGATGATTTATCATAGATTACATCTGTACCACACGTTTCTGGAAGTCAGTAGCAATGGTACTAAGAGAATGGCCATTGTGAGTGTACTGGCTAGAGAGGCAATGCCATGAGAATATTGGTAAATGCCACAGAGGAAAGTTAAAAATACAAAAAAAAACCCCAATAAATCTTCGGGGTGACAAGCAACTCCTTCCCAATGAGGAGGGAGCTTGGCAGAGAGTTTAAAAACTGAGTGGGAGCCTCACTTCTGAGAAGCAAATTCAGGACGATGCAGTTCTGGTGAAAGGAGCAATCCAGCAGGATGTGCCAGTGTTGTCACTGGGGGAACACTGATGGGACATTATTTTTCTCCTTCTTCTGAGCCTGCTAGTATTCTCAGATGGTCTCATTTCATTTTCTTCTCATGAAATTCCATATGGAAGTTACACATTCCTCCTTCCTTGAAGTGAACTCCCTGCACTGTTGGGTATTTTCTGTACAGGATCCCAAGAGTTTAATCACCCAATACCTAGTGGGTGATCCTTGTGAAATCCTTTGATGGACTGAGACGGAGAGCACTTGGTTCTTCGGGGCTTCTTACCCTAACATGATGTGCTCCAGCTGTGTGTGGAAGAGCATCTCTTTAAGATGCAGTGAGTGTTGTGGTAGATGTCTGTAGGGCTTGTGAGTTGATTTTCTAATGCTGACACTATACCTGCTAGGGCGTACGACACCGCGAGCTTCGTGCCTCGTTACAGGGAGGCTCTTGAATGGTAGGAGTTTCCAATCAATTCTTTTAAAGATTGTACTTTATTGTTATTTAGCAAGGAAGTTACTTCTTGTTCCAGTGAATACAGTCAATCTAAGCAAGCAGTAGGGTGTTCCAGAGTGATGAAATATTAATTTGTCTCATTTTTAAGTACTGTAGTTTTATTGGTCTGGTAGCTTCCTTGTTCAGCAAAGGTTCAAACGCATTGACAGCTGTAACGTTTCTTCCTACAGTGCATTAAGGATAGAACTTAATTCCTTTGAACTCATTGTCACTCTCGGCCGACGTTAGAAATGATTAAGGATTAAAATGATCTCTTCTTGTACAGAAATTAGTCTCTTTTAAAATGCTGCAGTCAGTGTTTAACCCAACTGGTCAATTCTGCAGCAAAACTAAAGGGCTTTTTCCAGTTGATGAACAGTGTAACTTTTATGTCACATATACACATAAAACACACGGGTTTGAGCAAAATAGTAAATTTTCTTCAGCATTCCTTGCTACAATATTTTGTCCTTGGGTCAACTTGGTCAAATTCTCCTCCACTCCTGAGAATACCGTAACTTTAGTTACAAATACGTGATTAATGGTGTAGGTGGAATATAGTTGTAAGCATTCTTGGAATTTGGTGCTGGCCAATGCTGCCTGGCTCTGTTGAAGTTCTCAAGGGTAATTTTACTGCCAGACCTCCTTCATGATTACTGCCAGACCTCCTTCATGGCATAAAATCCTCTTTTTTTTGGGTCACCCCTGAAATCAGGCTAATGTAATTAAAATAGAGGAGTGGGACTGCTTCACACCTGGAAAACAAGACTGTTGCTGAAGTAATCCCAGAGTGCTACGAAGAATGAGGTTTTTAGCAGTTTTCAGGGCCTTAATGTAAATATTATTATCTGTCATAATTTCCAAAAGTTCCCAAGCACAAAACATTATTTAATGCCATCATCTGCATGGAAGTAAATGAATCTTGAAAATCCTACTGATTTAATAATACGTTCTGTTCTTAAAGGCTTTTATCTTGAGTTCTAAAGTAGTTTTGGAAACGAATAATTACACAGTTTGTCAACAAAACTCCCAAAGGAACTTTCCCCTTTAGCCTTTATTAAAATTTAAGTCTCAGGTGCTTCTGAGCTTCTGTTTAATTAGCCTTCCTTTCAGATCTGTACATGTAAAAACAAACAGTAAACCGACAGTTTCTCCTCATGCCCTGGGGAAGGGCAGTGTCAGCAGTTTTGGATGCCATCCTGCGACGCTGCAACCACTGGGGTGGCAAACAGTGTGAAATTGAGATGTTCTTTGCACTTGAAATGTGCTTGAAATGGATTACTCCTGTACTTAAGCATATTCTTCAGTGCACTGTTCTTGTAGGAACTTTTCAAGATCAGGCCTTTTGCATATTAAAGTATTAATCATCAACAGCAGAAGGATTATCAGGGAGGGGTAGGAAATAAATTTTCAGCTGAAGATTTTGCTGTTAACGCCATTTCAGTCTTCAGATGCTTTTGAAACAAATCCAACCAAAACAAATAAGCCATCAAACCCAAAGGAAATCCTGGTCCATTGAGCCAGTTTCTGGTTTTATGTCAGATTACCAGCAGGGAGCCGATCTTGAGTGTACTCTTCCTTCTGCTCGATTGGAAAGCCCCAAACTCTCTTGTCTTGGAATGCAGCCCTTAAACAGTGCTGAGGTCCTCAGTCGGGGCTGGGTGCTTTCCCAGCCTGGTTGAAGTCATGCAGGAAGCCCAAAGCAAACATGGGGATTCACACAGAGGAAAACAAAAAATAAACCCCAATCCTAAAGAGGAATGAGAGTAAATGTGTGTTTTCAATTACTGTTGCGTTAGTGAGGGCGGTGAAGTAACAGAAGTTGTTTAAAGTTGATTTAAACTACTAAACCTGAATTTCTGAAATATCAGGGAAGAAGTGAGTATCTTGTGGTCCTTTAAAGCCCACGTGTAAATCTGTGTATATTTTAATCCCGGGTGGCTGTTCTACCCCAGACTCCCCAGAAGTCATATTCTAGCCCTGCAGCTGGGTGTTGTATATTAGACCACACTTAGTACCACTCATTAAACAATAGCCCAGACTGTTCCCATGAGGAAGGTTTAGCCACCTCATTGGGAGCAACAAGCCACAGAAACTCAGAGGGCCCAAACAACCTTGTTTGTGAACACCAGCAGGACCAATGGATGTGGGAAGATTCTGGAAGTCCACCCTGCAAGGGAAGGTTGTTTCTCAACAGCAGTTCCCATCGTGGCTTCTCAACACATTGAGGCATTTGCAAACAATGTCAGAGAAGGAGAGTGTGAGGGAAAGAGGAAGAACAATCTCAACTATTTATTTACAGGTAATGGGAATAATTTATTTTCTTTATAGTCTGTTTAAATTTTCATTAAACTTGAGCCCTTTCTCTCAGGTCTGGTTACTGTGGATTTACCAGGCAGTTCTGTCACAAAGAAGGGAATCTCATTTCTATGGAAATTAAAACCAGATCTTCTGTCCAGGATTACAGTAGAAAGACATCTTTGTTTCAAAGACTGCTACAGAAATTATCCTTATTTAAGGCTGTATTCCCAACCTTTTATGTTAATTACATTTTTGGGTGATGACACTGTGATAGGGATTGTGTTTTTAAAAGGAGATTGCTATCGTGTAGAGTTTACTGTGTGATAATACAAATTAATCCTTGCATTTCTCTTCTCCCTTTTGATAGCTACTTTGTATTTTTTGTATTGATACTGTATCTGCAAAACAATTTGAAAGCAATGCAAGTGTGATAATTTGGCTCATTTTGAAATTATTTCACAAAGAGGTTTTTTTCAACCTGGCATGAAGCTGGGAGAGAGCTGGGAGATAAAAGAGCCAGTGAATTCACTTGTTTCCAGTAGATTTCAGGTTTGGGTGAGAGGAAGAAGGGAAGTTTAAGAACTTAGTAGAAAATGTAAAAAGTGCCTTTTACTGCTGCCTTTAGAGTAGTAGGATGAAGAGATGTTGTTTCTTCTTTCTAGACCTTTAGTTTGAAAATACAATCTGCTAAAACACCCAAGTGGGACTCCCCCACCTTAGATCCAATCCTGTGTCTCACCACAAAGCACGCCAGTAGGTGCCAAAACTCCCATGGTTTGCTTTGAAAATCCCTGCTGCTGGATAACCTGGTCTCCAATCTGTGGGCAGTGGTACAAATGCTCCCCTACAGAGGCTGTTGGTTACAGTCATATTCCTGGTGACCAAGTATAACAGAACCTCAGGCAGTGGACCTAATGTAGAGCTTCAGCATGGCAGGTGTTAGACAATCTACTCCCATTCCCAATAGCTTCAGGCTCAAGAAGTTGCATATGCTGTTCTAGGGCTTCAATAGATTTCAGGGGTTATACATGTACAAAAGTATACATTGTAAGAAAAACATCAGAGAAGGTAGGAAAATGAACTCCCTGTTTATCACTGTGATATCTTGCTCTGAATCAGCCTGGGCTGCCTTCTGCAAGGTGCTTGACTTTAACTGGAGTTGAGGGCTCTCAGCACCTCTCAAGAGTCATTTGTTTCTTCACTGGAGCAAACACATTATCAGAAACCCCAAACAAACCTCGACTGAGGGTGAAGAGAGAGCTTATCTCATTATCAGTACAAGAAGATGCCGCGGCCAGGAGCAGTCGAGCCCGACGCAATCAATCAGGAAGCCATTCCAGGAAGCACTCCTCTCAGGAAGCACCAGGGAGCACTCCCAGGAAACACACACAGTCGGGAAGCACCCCCCAGGAAGCACCAGGGAGCACTCCCAGGAAACACACACAGTCGGGAAGCACCCCCCAGGAAGCACCAGGGAGCACTCCCAGGAAACACACACAGTCGGGAAGCACCCCCCAGGAAGCACCAGGGAGCACTCCCAGGAAACACACACAGTCGGGAAGCACCCCCCAGGAAGCACCAGGGAGCACTCCCAGGAAACACACACAGTCGGGAAGCACCCCCCAGGAAGCACCAGGGAGCACTCCCAGGAAACACACACAGTCGGGAAGCACCCCCCAGGAAGCACCAGGGAGCACTCCCAGGAAACACACACAGTCGGGAAGCACCCCCCAGGAAGCACCAGGGAGCACTCCCAGGAAACACACACAGTCGGGAAGCACCCCCCAGGAAGCACCAGGGAGCACTCCCAGGAAACACACACAGTCGGGAAGCACCCCCCAGGAAGCACCAGGGAGCACTCCCAGGAAACACACACAGTCGGGAAGCACCCCCCAGGAAGCACCAGGGAGCACTCCCAGGAAGCACACACAGTCGGGAAGCACCCCCCAGGAAGCACCAGGGAGCACTCCCAGGAAGCACCCACCGTTCTACAGTTACAGGTCCTCACTCGCTAAGCACCACATTTCGGATAGGGAGAGGGATATTGTCCACGAGCTTTCCACGCACTTTCCACTCGCTTAAAGTTGCCCCATGATTGGCTACAACATTTGTGTCATTTGCTGCTTCCTACACTTTGTTTCGCTTTCACTTCGTTGCTTACTTCCACTTATTTGCATATGGGCCCTTTCAGTAACTCCCTCTTAAAGGGCCTGCTCTCAACAAGAAGACAAACAAATAATGGTACCTTTGGGGGAGAAGGGGGAGAGTATAAGAGGGATGGTACTTATTTATTTATCAGGTGAGCACTCCTGTGCCTTTTAATATGTTGTCTTAATCTCTAAATTCAGGTCTTAACCTTCAGATGAATGCCAGTTGCCATTGTTGCCTTAGGTGGACTTTGACCAGCCTGGAATTGTTTCAGAACAGCAAAGCAGTTCACCTTACTAATAGCCAGTCTCCTGATAAGCAGAATTGAAGGAAGGGATGGGACAGTGTGAGTGTCATTATGTGCAGCCCTGGGAGCAGGTGCGTTTTGGAGCTTGGATATAATCTCTTCAAGACCTTCATTTTCTTGCATTTTGTGTTGTACTAACTAAATTCTGCTAATTCTGTCCTCACCCTTGTACTGCGGTACAACTGCATGAGGGAAGCAGACAAGATCGAGCTGCTGATGGTTTCTAGTGATTGATTTAAAGCATTGTTATCTTAGAAAACAGCCTTTCCACTTCCTTCAATTGCTACAAATAGCTTTCTCTTCAAGCCTCTTTATTTTCTGAGAAGTCTAAGATGGCACTCCAGGAGATCATAACGGAAGGATTTTTGGAATTGGACCCTTCAAAAAGTTTGTGGTTTTCTGAACGTTCCCTTGTGTTTCTGCACCAGTTTATGCTCTTAAACAAATCATCCTCCTAACTTGTACATAGCCATTGTCAAAGTCAATAGTGCTGTAATGATAGAGCAGAATTGGCTCTTCTCCAGTTTCTTCTAAAAGCTGCAGTCTGCTCTGAAAAAGCAAAGAATAGATCCAGATTAATGACAGATGCCCGAAATGGGCCTGTTTTTCAAAATGGTAGAAACTTTAATTAAACACTCTGAAAATTGCTGGTCTGAGCACACAGGTGCACACTACTGGAACCTGCCTTCGAAATAGAGTTTTGAGGTTGTGATTAAAGATATTGATGTTGAATAGTTGTGCAGTGGCCTTTCTGCTTAACTTCCTGATGCTATATATTGAGAAATTGGCAGTGATGGTCATAGTAAGGTTTCTTTTATGACAGGCTTTAGATAAAAAGCCAGTTTGTCTGTTATCATCTATTTGTAACTCCTTTCTAAGACTAAATTTTTATCAAGAGTTATTGTTGCTTCCTCAGATGGAAGCAGCTGTTTGGTTACAAAACCCCATTCCTACCTTAAGGCAGCTGCTGAGGGTACATACACGTGATGCGGGATGTAGTGGGAGTGTTCATGGAATAGCTTGGAAACAAGTTTTATGTTCCCCTCACTGTTGAAATATGTTCAAAAGTCTCCTTGAGCTGATCTCTGTTTTAAATGTTGACCTTGTAAAATAGCTTTTTATTTCAAATTACCTTTCTCTGGCAAGTGTGGCAAGATAGAGAGAGGAAGAAAATTTATGGGGCTCAGGGAATGTTAAAAAGATTTCTGTTTTCAGCTCGATGTGTTTGAAATGTTTGTGCTCTGAAAAGCAAATGATTCCTAATCAGCTTTATTCCTGAGTTATGGCTTTTTTTGGTAAACAAATTTGTTGACACATTTAATTGGCATTGTTGAATCAATTGAAATTAAAAGAAAAAAAATGCTGATTGGGTGGAAAAATCCAATATGGAAAATAACTTCTGTTTGGTATAAAAATAATTGTGTAAATTATACCCAAAGTGGTGAGAACTTCAGGAATATTTCAGCTTGGAGCCCTGGTTCTTCCTCATCAAATCTGACAGTTTAAACATCTCTGCTAATGCTCCTTGAATGTGGTAATCTCTTTCATTGACTTAAAGGAATTTGGATCAATACTGCTTTGCAGATAGAGGTCTCTTATTTAACTGTCTGTTATTAGATGATCATCATCTTCCTCACTTCTGCTGTTGTTAGAAAGATGATTTTATTGTATGTTATATATATATGTCTTGTCTTTGTACAGCTTGTCACCAACAAGGTATGCTGTGACAGTATAACCCCATTTGTTACCAGTAGTACCAACCATTTCTTAACATCTAATAGCATCGTGCAGGTAACAGGTTTGCCTTTGAACCCGTGCCGTGCCTGAGATGCTTGCTGTGTTTCCGAGCGTGGCACTCCGAGCTCTCTTAACGAACAATGAAATAGCGGTTAATGGAAGCGTTGTACAAGGTTTTAGCTGCTCACGTACCGACTCACAGCCCTCTTCAGAGAGGGTCTCTCAAAAGAGGAATCTGAACTTGGGCTGGACCTTTCTCGTGCAGCTCTTCTTTTTCTGGTTCTTCCTTTTAGTCTCTGCAGGAAGATTTTGTTTTCTCTCTGATGTTTTTGCTTCATTCTGGAGTTCATTCTGAGGTGAAACGAATTGTATACGAAGGACGCTGGGTTTTGCCTGCCAGTAGAAAAACCCGACAATATAAGCACTCATTCTGCTGTTACGTAGATGGAAAGGTAACCCCAATCTTGGCTTCCCCAGACATGCTCAAGGTTTGAGCCTCTCAGGTTTGGCTACAACTCCCGCATTACCCTGATCCGCTGTTTCCGAGAAGAGAGTTTCCTAAACGTCTCCATTTTTATCTTGAATCACCTCGGCCCTGAACACTAGGTGGGTTTAATAGTAAACACAGCAAAGATTTAACGAGACCAGAGGTCAAGATTTTCTGGGCAAGGTTGGAAACAAAAGATCACAAATAAACTCAAGGTAAAACACAACCCTGGTTTATTCTTGACAATATTTCTTCCAGCCTGTTCTTGTCTTTCTCATCTAGAATTCTCTGCCACAGCCTCTTCATGAACACTGAGCTCCAGAGGCCAGTTACTTTCTAGAGGCCTGAACTCATTTTCTCCTAAATTAACTACACCTGCACTTCATTGGAGTTGGAGATGAAGGCAAAAGCCCCTGATGGCTCAGTGAAACAAAGCATCTTGGGCACCCCATGGTAATGCCCCCCGTGCCTGGGCTCCTCGCTGTGTTAGTACCAGAATGAACTATGAGCGCTGCTGGGTCTGTTCTAGACCCCCAGTTTCTGCAGGCCTTTGGGCTTCCTGCTGCTCTGAGCAGTTTATCAACTCCCCCTGGCCTGTTGACAGCAACACTGCATTCATATCAAATAGTAATATTGATAAATTCATAGTTACACCTAGAAGCTGTGAAGCTCATGGTCTTCTTTATGTTACAAGCTTTCAGAAAAAACCATATATAAACCACTTGTCACTGTGGTCTGTGCATGAAACATATCAAAGGCCACATTGAAAAAAAATTACTGATCTTTTAAATTCTACAAAAATAAAATGCAGGAGAGCTTATATATTTGTCCTGCAGGTTTTCCAAATTGTTGCTTTAGGAACTTTAATGAGCTTTGGTTTGCTGACAAAGTAGCAAGTGGTAAGAGTAGTATTTGCAAAAGAGGGAAGCCTCTAAATTTTCTTTTCCTCTTGGATTTTAAGACAAATACATGCAAGTGGTCTGGACAACTTCATTATCCATTTCATGACCTTTCAGTAAAAAACAGACTTGAAACTTAAGTATTGCATTTTATTATCTTTTTTTTAAACTTTTCAGTCTCAGTTCTTCACTAGGCACCCAAACAATCATCTCTATTCCAGTAATTAAGTTTCAATAGGAGCCTCTTGAGGTTTCACACAGTTTTTTTCAGAGCCATTTCTCTGCAGAAATGCGCTGGTCACAGCAGACCATTCCTTCTGCTGCGGAAGCGTAAAGGTGACCTGAACACTGAAGGCTGAAGCAGAACTGAAAGCAAATGGAAAATTCAGAACAGTGACACCAGGAGATGGCTTCATGCAGGATGGCTCTGTGCCTTGTTTTTCTTGGGGTTTAGCTCTCTGGTAATACCTCCTGGGGTGCAGCCCATGGTGGAATGCAAATTTGCACTGGTGACATATTACTAGTTTGTAGTGAGCTTCCAGAGGCAGCAACTGTTCCCTTGTTGCAAGGGACCTTCACACCTGCTTGCACTGAAAATAATTTGAAAAAAAAATAAGGCCTGAGCTGAAATAATTAATCAAACTGTGTCAGCAGCTGCTTTGGGCTGTGGTCTCCCCCAGCAGAAATGTTTCACCAAATTTTCACCAACTGTCTAGAAGTTTTTTGTTGAATTCAGGTGGTGTCTTAGTGACCGCAAGCTATGGGTGAGCTTAAGCTCGTCTAAATTACAGCTTCTCCCTTCCTGCTCCAAGTCACGTTCTCGGCATGCCCTTGCCGCGTACTGGCACTGGTGGTGCACTGGCACTGGTGTGTTCTGGCATGTGTTGAACTAGTTCAGGGAGCTGACTGACAAAAAAATAACCCTGCAAAGGGGAGAGATTAGTATTGAGCTAAACTAACCCCTGGCCATCCCATCATACCAGTTTGTCAGTGGGAATATGCGACTGGGGACATAGAGGGAAGGTGGGAGCAAACTTGCATTGACTTAAGCTGACTTGAACAGCATCCTAACAGGGTAAGCATGGAGGTGGAAGGACCTGGACTATTCCCTGACTGATTAATGATGTCTCATAGGATTATTGCTTACACTGGCCTTTCCTACAACGTTGCCTCTCCGTGGCCTGTTGCAAAAGGAATTGTCACAAAGCAGCTTCATGTGAGATACTTCTAGTTGCCTTTGAAGCGTAACTCTGGGACCACTGGCTAAGGCTTATAGGGAAAAAAAAACAACAACAAAGGAAAGCTTCTATTATTGCTATTTTTCTCTGGGACAGTAGAAGCAGCCTTGCTGGCGGAATTGAGCTTAGTCTATGGTCATTTTCCCTGCTTATGGGTACTCTGACCTCCCCACACACTTACCCCGTTTACTTTTTAAATGACCGACTTAATCAGGCACATGTAGGCTGCAGAAATGTGTGTGTGAATATCTAAATATATGAGAGAGGGAACTTCAGATGTTTTATCTTTCATTAGCTAATAACAGCAGTAATGACCTCAGCAGCACAGGATGTCTTTTGCAAAATTAATAACCACATGAGGGTTAATGGCCCAAGGCGATGAACTCTCTCAGACAATCATTAATCTACCTTGATGATTATCGCTTCATTACTGAACACCGAAACCTCCTTGGTGTACTAGAGAATGCCTGATTTCAGCCCTCCCTACTGATGTTCATAATGTGCCCTCTTATCTTTCTTCTGGGCATGTAGGAGAACCGGAGTAAAGCTCTGAGATGCAAATGAAGGTAACAAGCGTGAGAGGTATGAAACTCATTAGAATATGGGTTTGGAGAACATGTGTCCCAGATGATTATCTGTTTTCTCTCTACATATTAAATAAAGCTTTAAGGGGTATTTTTTGTTTCTGTTTTTAAGTAGCTGTAGCCTGGGAAACAATACTATGGCTCACAAAGTAAAGACTTCCTGAGCTCGTTATGTGTATAGACTGCTTAATTGGTTGGTCTGTGTATTTAGATAGTGCCCATTAGTACGGAGTCCCTGTTTTCCTCCCTGGAATAGCATCCTGCAGCTCAGAGCTGCAGACATTTTCCAGTCATTGCTGCTATTGATCTGAATTTAGACCTGTAAACTCAATGTGGAAAAATGGAAGCTGAGACATCCAAAAGAAAACAGTGTGTCAGGGTATTTAACACAACCAGCCCCTGACACAAACAGAAATTTTTATGGCAGATTAGTCCCCTCTATTTAGAATAGTCTAGTTTTTTGGAACAGCGCCAGTATCTCTAGAAGAAAAGCACTCTGAAAGCACATCATCTTGCTGGCTCTGGAATATAGAAACTTGCACAATCCCACATCTCGCCCTTTTTTTCCTCCTTGTCAGCCCATGACAGCTGTGCACATTAACCTTCAGAACCCAGGGTTTTTTTGCTGCTTTATCATCTCTGCTGCCAGGATTAGTTTTAGTTGGATAGTTATTAATATAGAGAGGGTGCTGTATAACCAGCTCAAATGTGGGTAGGTAATTAGGACCTCTAGCTACTAGCTCCAAGTTAGAAACAGCTGCAGTTCATTTGGATTTTGTAGCAGCACAGTCCTGGTACACAGCAGATAGACCTGGAATGTATTTTTGAATTTTCTCTGCTGCAGTGAGCTAGAGAATAGAAACTGTTTACTCTTCTCTTGCGTTGTTTTTTTGTTTTCCTGTGTGAAATGTGGGAAGCGTGGCTAAGTATTATTGATGTAGAGAAACTGTAATTATCAACCATTATGATTGAAGATGGTTTATTAGAGATGGGAGGGCTCTGTAAAACTCCTTGGGAGCAGTCCAATGCTACACAAGTGTAGCTTTCCAACATTATGGGAGCTCAACAAGACACTAAAGTGTCTGTATCTCAGACATAAACTGGGGATTGGGAAATTGCAGTTGTGAAAATTCATAACCTCAGTCTGCAGTGTGTCTTCCCTGCACCTCTGATAGATGGAGGCAATAGAAACCTTCTTACCAAGTCTTCATCTACACGGCTTGTCTAAGTTTTAAAAATGATTTCCTGATAATAAGAGAAAAAGGCAAGTGCACCAGGAACCGTGGTAATGACAGTAGTAACGGCTACTCCATTCTGCACATGGCTGTGTAGTTTTGGCAGTTTTTCATGGAGATTGACGTAGACTGGCATCCTGGACCTCCACTGCCTCGCTCTGCTCTATCCCTGCATGATCTATTGATCATAAGCCTAATGGGTGGTCAGCAGCAAATGTGATGGGAGCTTTTTGATGCTGTTCTCTCCAGTGAGTACTCCCTGTGTGTCTAGCAATTACAAAATCTCATTCCATTACACCACTAATTTACAGGGAGTGAAATTATAAACAAGGTGATTACTGAATGTAATTTATGGCCCATGTAATTATATAGCTGTCAAAGCAATGGATGCAGTTGAATTGGTTTTTGGGTTTGGTGGGGTTTTGGTTTGTATTGGTTTTTTTAACAGACTATGTCTGCACTTTTTTTCTGGTCTACTGAGTTTGTTAATTGTCCACAGCTGAAAATAGTCTTTTGCCATTGCAAAATCACCAATCTAAGAACACAGTTGTAGCTGGTTACAATGAACCGCAGAACTGATGGGAAACTTTGCCTGTTGGTCTTGAAAATCCTCTCAGATAAATGAAAACAGTTTTCCTTTTTGTCTACTGGTCAATGAAGAAGAGAACTCCAATTCTTTGAAAAATAGGTAGGCTGTTATAGTAGTAAAGTTTAAAAAAAGTACTTTCCATAAAGTGTTGCTTTTATAAAAGATAACTTGTCCACAATCTGCTGGGAAATATGGCCAAATACAATGCAAAGAGTAAATCACGATGAAAATACTGAACATACGTTTTTGATAGGAGTATTGCTACCATATGCATAGTTTGATCTGTTTTTTTTTGGTGCTTCCAGCCTAGTGTAGGCTACTGGTGAAGGCTGTTGAATTTTCGCAACATTGCCAGCTCAGGGCACCAGGACCTGATGTCCATCCTCGCCAGTGTAAGTAGCTCTTGCTCTGGGGGCAAAAAGTTCATCCTGGTTCTATTAGCACAATATTCCTCTCAAGTTATTCTAGCCAGTCAATAATGCAGGGCTGCTTTAACTTCAGGCTAATTGTCACTGATTGTACCATATGTCATATGTCAGGGGAGGAAATAAGAACATTTGTCACCTCCTCACGAGAAGCTTGTGGCAGTGCCTTACCCATTTTTTTGGTACACTTGGTACATTAATACAACCTTGAGTTAACTTTGCGATTGCCTGTGAAAGTATCAAAAAATAAATCAAGATTTCACCAAACATATTGGATCAGCCACGTTCTTGTGAAAACATACTTTTATGTTAATTTCTGTGTCTGCTGAAATAGCCCTCTTACATTCAGGATAACTGAACCTTTGTAGACTCCTGTCACATTCCAGCTGCATTTAATCATCTTGTATGAGATTATTTGTGATTGTTCAGGACTCTGATTTATTAATTTGGCTTGGGCTGTGCCTTGCTACCTGGAGGATTTTTGTGACCCTCTGAGCTTTGTCCATGAAGCGTGCAATGCTAGTGTGCGTACTGGAGTGCAGTGATAGTACCCATCCAAAAACACTATTACCAGTGCAGAGCTAACAGGGTGAGTCTTTGCTTTACAGAACCCACCAAACCCTGAGAACCAGTATAGGTAGGCAGGTGAAGCCTCTTCAGAGCTTGCAGCTTGTTTACAGCATGTGCCAATGTTTAGGCTAAATGACCTTGATTCAGCTATCAAAACTGACACATGGTGTTTGCTTATTAACATCCCACCTCTGACCTAAGCTGTCTTGTCTTCCATCCTACCTGCTTAGAGGACATTAAATACTGAGTTAAGGAAATGCTTTAGTGTGGAGTTTTAAAATTAAATTCTGAAACAATCAACCTTCTAAGTAAACACTTTCTAGTGTCTTTAGCTTCCCTGCCTTCCTGCTACAAGAGAAGGATCACACTGTGATCCTCATCTCTTACTCCTCTTTCTCCTTCCTTTTCCTAACATTAATACTGGCTACTGGTGATTGAGGTTTTATTGAAAAAGGCCTTTTGATGCATTGCTTTATCAGATGAGAAAGATGGCAGGAGGTTAAACAAAGCAGGCTCATCTGATTAGCGTGTTGCGCCAGTCATAGCAGCGTGTTGTGTGTGGTGTTGGTTTTGCAACATCATTTGAAGACCAATGTCCAAATGGTAGGCCATCAGTGGTGCTGGTTACCTCACAGTATGCTGTATGCCCCGCTTAACAGCAATAAAATCTGAGGGTCACCTGTCACAGGAAGGAGCTGGACCTGTACTTGAGTGCTCTAGGCATGGAAGAAATGTGTAAAGCAAAGTTAGATGGCATTACCAAAAAATCAGTTTCTTAAATGGCTGGTATGAACTGAGAGGGTTAAATTGCTCGTTTGGGTGTAATTCCTTTGACAGTCATCTAACACATTTGGCTGCAGCCTGTCTGCATCTCTCATTCTGCAGTCTGTTACGCAGTATCTCTTTTATTTATTTCAATACGAGTGTCTACTTTTCAAAATATTTCGGATTCAGCTCTGTTAATCATGTGAGTAATCCCCTTAGCTGGCTGACTGAAGAACACTTATGTGAGTAAGAACAAAAAAATAGCTGTTATGACTTTCCTCCCAGTCTAGACATTGTAACAGAGAATCTTCTGGAATGATCACTTAGCAGAACGCAAATGATAGCATTTAGTCCCAGGAGCTTTTAATTTTCTAAGAAAGAGGCTTGAAGTTCTTTTTCGATATGATTTGAAACTGTGCACACTTCACTTTCCCTTTATTATACCAATTTGGTGTGACTGCTTGAAGTGGCAGAACAGCTCTGCCAGGTGTAAGGAGTGGGAACAGTCTGAAATCCTTGAGAATGCGAATAGTCGGTCCCTGCCTCGCGGGAGAAGGCCCTGGGAGAGGCAGGTAGAGGTTCCTGTCTGCTGGAAGCATTTCCTGCCGTCTCTTTCTTCTGACTGTAGAAAATCAAGCTGCTGCTGACTTGGTTTTGCTAATGCCGAGTCTCCTTCATGGGAATACAAAAGCATTCAAAGACGGGGAAAAAAAATGGCCTAAATATCTTCTAGCCTGAAAATCTATTAATTGTTAAAGCACAATTTCATATCCTAAATGGAAGGAATCAAAGGTTATTGTTTCTAATACTGCGGTGAGCTTTTTCTGTTCTAAATAAACAAACTTTTACAGACTTAGAATTTCACTGTACTAGAAAGATACAATTAATAAACTGATAGCAGCTGAATGGTTACTGGAGCATAATTTACTATAAGAGCTGATGATTTAGAAGTCAATAAAAGTGAGATGATAGTGTCCTACAAGTTGAAACCAAAATCCATGGGCAACCATGACTAGAGTCATGATCTAGGGTTTTTCTGACTTGTCTGAAGAATGGAATGTGATTTCTGTTGGGAGTTCCCAGTTTGCAGAGCATGTTACAGGTGCCCATGTCCTGTTTAATTCTTCTGCTGTGGTCTTACAATATGCCCTCTGTGAACTTTCTGCACAGGTTCTGGCAATTATAGCTTGTTCTGGTTGCCAAATATAAAAACTAGGATATTTGGTCTCAGTTTTCAATCAAAATCAGTATTTTGGGGGAATAATGCAACAGTGAATTAATATACATACTGTTGTACTCGGTGATACATAGTTTTTAAATTGTGAATCACTCTTCAGAGTTTTACTGTTTCCAAAGGCCTGCAGGGACAGGATGAGGGGCAGTGGCTTCAATCTGGAGAAGAGCAGATTTAGATTGGATATTAGGAATAGGTTCTTTACCATGAGGGTGGTGGGACACTGGAACAGGTTGCCCAGGGAGGTGGTTGAGGCCCCTTCCCTGGAAGCTTGATGAGGCCCTGGGCAACCTGGTCTAGTTGGGGGTGTCCCTGCTGACTGCGGGGAGGTTGGACTAGATGACCCTACAGATCCCTTCTGGCTTGGATCATTCTATGATTCAGCAAAATTGCCACTTTGACACAAGGTTGATACTTCAGTGAAGGTCTCATTCTTTCTCTCTCTGAAATTTATCAGATAACAGATTTTTTGACCATGGAAGTATTTTATTTTGGCTCAAACTTGTTACTCTGTAGAAAATACTTTTTTCAGCTCTGTGCAGTGGAGCTTTTTACTTCTTGATGATGGGATTTATTAGTGAAAAGCTTCCCTTCTGCCCCTTCAGTTCCCTTGCAACTGAAACTCTCCTGCTTTCTAAGATTGTATCTTGTAGGGAGAAAACAAACACCAAAAAACCCTAAAAATAATTGGAATTTGTATTTAATGGTAGAACTTCAGTAAAAACAAGAGCAGGTAAAAGTGGAAGATGGTGGGCAGGTTCTCAGTACGAATGCCAGCAGACAAAAAGCCGTGCTCATCGTTGGGCACAGAGCAGGAGGAGGCGCTGTAGGACTCCTGAAATGCTTGTTGTCAGTGAAGTTTGTTGTGTTCTGTAAGAAAAAAAGAAGAAATGATGCAGGGGGAAACTTCGTAGGCTGCTATGAAGAGATGGGAAGGTCCAGGTTTCAACATTAAGCTTAGTCAATTTTAGGCATTCGAAAAATGTTTATAGCTTTTCCCATGCTCAGCCCCAGGCTTCCCCTCAAAATTAAATTAGGTACCATTTTCAGACATGCAGAGTTTACTTGTTTCTTTGTTGCCTGAGAGTTACTGTTTTGTGGGTGTTAAGAAAAAAGAGAGATGATGTCCTTACAGCAGAAGTTGCTAAAAAGATATTTCAAATTATCTTGACTTTATCTTCAAAAGAGAGAGTGACATGCCAGTAACACAGAATATCATTGTGCACCAGCAATCTGATCTAATTAGCATGTTATGTCATGATGGATTTTGTAGTGAAGCTGCAGTAGCACAGTGACATCAGGAAAGTGTGGAGGGAAAACAAATAATCTATGAAAATAACCAAACAGTTGCTTGTGCTACTTCTGTAAGAATGCACACAGTGATTGCCAAGTAAATAGGACAAAGAACACAATCCAAAGTCTGCTGAAGTGGTTGGAACAGCTCTTGGAGACTGCAGTGCCCACGTTGTAAGTCGTGGTGCTCTCTCTGCAGATGGCAGCGGGCAGCAAGCATGGCAGGCTGTCCTGCTCCTCAGCTGTGTCCTGCTCGGGGCACGGTTATGGACAAAGGCTTTGGCATGTCTGGGTTGGGTTGTTTGGGTTTTTTTGTTTTGAAGAAGATACTGATTCTGCTAAACAAAATCAGGTATTCTTGAGTACAACAGTAAAATTGTAAAATCGTGTGCATGATGTTCTCCGGAATGAAAATCTCATGCTATGACAGGGAGGAAAAATCAATCACAGATGCCTGTTTTCCCTCAATGAAACCCAAATTATTGGTGTGAAAAATGACCGAGTCTGCATATTGGAGGAGTTTAGACTGGGGAGATCTTTTTGGCTTAAAAATATATCACTTTTTTAAATAAAAAGTCTCTGCCAGGAAAAAAATTCAGTTGTCTGAAGTAGTTAGGAGCTGCGGAGTAGGACTGTGCGTGATGGGCTGGCGGTGCCGCACGCACGGAAACACTGAGAGGAGAAAGGAGGCTTTTCTGGCCTCTGGGATTGGTGGGGGATTTTTTTTTTTGGTTGGTTATCGATTCCAGGCTATTATCTTGGATGATGATATCTGGAGTTTCACTGCTTCAATATCTAAAAGGCACGTTTTAACTACTTTGGGAAAATTACTAAGACAATTATGGGATT
Source organism: Jacana jacana (assembly GCA_013400555.1). Taxonomy (NCBI): domain Eukaryota; kingdom Metazoa; phylum Chordata; class Aves; order Charadriiformes; family Jacanidae; genus Jacana; species Jacana jacana. The sequence continues at coordinate 41,204 of VZTM01032216.1, forward strand.
GTAATATAAAGTACCATAATTACACTTTAATGCTTCTTATCGATTGGTGAGCATTGCACTTTGCCATAGCGTAAAACCACGATCCTGTGTTTTCTCTGCCCACCCAGAAAGTTAATGTTTTAATATCTGATTTACAAAGACAGTTGTTCAAAATGCAGCAAGTAGGAACTTCTGATATGAAAATATCTATACTACCTTTAGTCTATATATGAATATACACACTTGTATATATATTCTTCACCCTTTGAAAGCCACATGTCATCTTTCTTTGAAAGCCACGAGTCATATCATTCATCTTCCAAGTTCTTTCTCCATCTTTGAGTGGTCCAGAGTAGTGCTAGTCCCAGGGGCAGATGTGTTTATACGTGTGCATGAGGAAGGAGCAAAGCCTTTCCGATAGGGGAGGATCAGGAGATGCCATGGTGACAGCTCATACTTCGTGTGGTGAGAACAAGGCAGCATGTTACCTCCCCAGATCTTCAGGAAGCAGAGCAGGGGACATGCTTTTAATGGAAGAAGTATTTGGGGTTTCAAAATACCAGGCGCATCAGCTCTTTGGGGGGTGTAGTGAGGAAAGCAGTTTCTGGATAGCTCTTCATAAGTCAACAAGAGGTAATTCAAAGCCTCCAATTATTGACAGTAAGATGTAAAATTAAACTCTCTACAAAGAATGCAGGCAAAACCTGCGCTTCCTTTCTGGTTTAGTTTTACACACTGAGAATAATGAAGTATCTCTTGCATCTATTTCAAAGACTTTCTGGCCAAGATTCTCTCACTATGATAATAAAGAAGAAGAGCAATGTTCTATTACTGCAGCAGTACCTTAACATCCCTCTGTTCTCAGTGGCTGTTAATGCAGTGTACGTGTGTCCTCCCCAAGCTGCCATTCCAGAGCATGGGATTCCAAGACACTGTATGCACGTACAGCAGCTACAGTAAGGTATAATGTTGCTCTCCAATCCCACACATGGGAATCTTATTCCCTCTAGTTCCTGGTATTGGGAGGTGCCCAATAACCCCGTTTTTCTCCCTCAGTTCTCTGGTTGAACCTTCTCTTTGCTCTAGTACCTCCAACTGCTTGGCAATGACCAGTGCCAGCTCACAGACGTCATACTGTCCTCACTGGGGTCCTTTCTGCTGCCATCTTCTCTCTATTTTGATGGTGATTTTTGCCAATTTTAATGTTTTTTGTTTACAGCACTTTGCACGGTGAAATTTCTTGCAGACAAGAATGTCTTGCCTCGTTAGTTGATGATCATTTTTGTCTATGAAATTGTGAGAAATAGGAGAAATAGGAGAAATATTTGATCAGGCCCTCTGTGACAGGCATAAACAAGGTCTGAAGGTTTGCATTCACACGCCTTCCTTTCCCTTTATGAACTCGGTTATTTCCTACCAGCTGCCTCTCAGCCTCAGGAGGCTCATATGACATTTGGATTAAGCTTCACAATAACAATATTGATTGAAGTGTCTTACTGGTCAAAAAGAAAAGCTGTCCTGTTCTGTAAATACTGTATCATTATGTTATTAGTATCTTACCTTTTAAACTATTCTGATGTAAAGTGGCTTTGGATTTCGGCTGCGTATTAGACATGCACAGTGTGGGCTGCCAGATGCGCTCTCCTCCACGCCATCATCTCCTCTCCTGTGGAGCTAGCTATGAGCGTGCTGCCATCTCATGGCAGGCCACAGTTTAATTAGAAATTGCAAACAGTACAAGACAAATTAGTATTCTGTAAATTTGACCTGCACAAAGATAAGTTAAAAAAAAAAAGAAAAAAGTAATAATTCAACCTGTTTTAAAACTAAGAACGTTCTGTGACTTCCATGTAATGGATAATGAGACTGTAAGTGGCAGAGCAGTTGTGGTTGAACCTACAGTGTATATCCTTCTACATGTACCATTTTTTGTGCTTTTGGAAAAAATAAAGGACCTTGACTACAGAGTTTTAATATTAAAGATGTCTTGGATATTGCAGCAAATCCCACTGAATGTTACCATCAGCACAGTTCACTGCCCAGAAAAATATCTTTCTTTGCTTTCAGCAGCAGATACTGGAATGCGTGGTAGGGAAAAACATAATTAAATCTATTAAGGTGACTTGTTACAGAACACAAACGTCTGAATACTTGGTGGAAAAAGAAAACATTTTGTCTTTCTGTTCTGAGGGTAGATAATGCTGTGTCTTTCCATTCTTGTCAAAGAATTCTCAGTCTGTGAGTCTGTTAAACCATCTGACGTTTTGGAGTTCAGCTGGGATTTCTGTTCTGCACCCAGCTCTGTGATATCTCGCTGCCATCATGACAGATGTGTTTCTTAAATTCCTGGTCCCTTAGAGTCTTCAGTTTATCATCAAGGGTATTCTGGCACAGGACCCTAGGGGAAAAACAGTCTTTATCACCTGTGTTTTGCTTTTGAGATCTGTATTTCAAGCCAGTGGTTTGGCCATATGTGGCCTTAATGTCACTGTTCTGAAGACCTAAAATCTGGGACATCACTCCAAAGGACCAATGAGTTCAGTGTCCTGCTTCCACCAGCAGCGCTGGGTGGGCTATCAGCTGAACTGGCAGCAGTCCTAGGCAGTCCTCCCACCTCCCTTCTGTTTTCAGGGTGTGATGGTGCTTTAGAGCCTTTGCCAGCCACACAGGATCTCTTTCTGCTTTTTCCATTAGACATTTGTGGAATTGTGAGATCTTTGGTGCTAATTTGACTTTTCTGTACTGTTTGTCTGCTAACCAGATAAAGGAGGAAAAAGATGACTGGACTTTGATGAGTGGCGTAAATTTGTGTGGTGTACTGCACGTCTGAGTCTCCACGTAAGAGGAGATAATGGAGGGAGCTTTGCAGTACCTAAAATTACCTGAATGACTGAAAAACCTCCTTAACCTTCTTGCAAGTTAAAGTCAGTGCATTGGCAAGCTTATGTTTCTAAGGCAGAAAATAAGTTTTGGTGAAGTCTCCTAGTCAAACGCTTGGGCTTCTTATTAGAAGACTCAGAAAACTCAGCCTTTGATGTATTTGCAGGTAAGAGTGTATTTTGTGAACAGTTGGTTGGCCGTTCACCAGCAGGGTCTGTAGCTGTGTATTAGCAGTTGCAACACCAGGCTGAACTCCTCAGGTTTGCACCTACCATTTGTCTTGTGAGAATCACTGTGCTCTTTCGTTCTGCACTTTCATCTCTGGATTTAGAGCTGTCTGGCAAAGTGAGCATGTAGGAACAGCACAAATTTATTCATATTATATTGGCAGGTAAGGAGCTGGTGTGCTCTTTATGATGAATATTGCGGATAGAATAGGGACTCTGATGCTGAATTCCTTTGTAACCTCTAGAAATGTCTATGTCCCTGCTGCTTCATCTCTAAAATAAGGAAGTATGGTGGGTTTTTTCCATGTGATATGAGGGGAAGTCTTGCTAACTCCAATTTATAAAATGGCCTTACTGTGGCTGTTTGGTTAATAACTTGGAAGAAGAACTTCTAGTCTCCCAATTCATATATCTGTGCAGTTTCTTCTGTGTTATTTTAGTGAGGAAAGCAGGAGAAAAGATAATTCAATGTAATGTTTTTCTTCTCAGCCATCTCCATGCTCTGGGAATTTCTCTGGGTTGATGCAGGTCTGTTCCACACAGCAAATAGAAAGGCATGGCACTCCCCATAGGGTTTGCTAAGCAGCACGCTCGTGTTGAGATCCAAGAGAATGCTGGCAGGCTAAGATCGCATTACAGAACCCAATCCATGAAATAAATTTTAAACCCCTCTGAACTTTGACAACTTATGTCTAAAAGGCACATTTTTAACCTAAAGACTAACTCTGTCAAAATCCAAGACTCTTCCACCTGTTAATAAAAGACTGTTGGGAATTGGGCTTTATTTTCTTTATTTAGGAAAAACATCCAGTGAATTGGATTACAACCAGTGCTATTACCCAAAGGTAACAGGAACGCCGCCTACAACCTAAGTCTTGCCATGGGTGTTCCTGTTAGTTCCAAGTGGGGGGAGATTTCTCCCAGTGTGCTTGTGGTAAAAGTACCAGCCCCTAAGCTAACTCCTTTGCAAGGAAAAGGAAAAGATACAGCTCTGAAAATTTGCAAAATAGTCCTCTGTGTTGGGTATCTGTGGGTTTTTCATGACTGTTTTATTTGCTTTATTTTCCTTTGAAATTTGTGTCTTTTTGCTTGTCCAGTAACTCCTCTGTTTCTGGAAAAACTCAGAGAAAACAACAAGTTTATTCAAAATAAGAGTGAATTTTTCGGTAAGGGGAGTGGGAGAACAGTTGCAAAACAGGAGACTGGGCTAAACAAGGAATTTTTGGATATTCTTGGCTTATTTAGGAGGCTGGTGACACACCGTCTGTCAGTCTAGGAGAAACTGACACAGTTTCTCACATTCATGACTTTCTTTTGTTCAACATGGTATTCTTCCTTCACTTCGTGCTTCTATTTTTATTCCCAGTCTGGCATAGGCTGCCACGAAGGATGAGCTTTACCCCCCTGCTTTCTCCCACAGAACCTCTGTGTTGTAGCTCTGTTGTGTTCATCACTTGGGACCGAACTCTCCTCTGCACATTCTAGTATTGTATGAAACATGGATCAGGAATGGTATTTTCTGTATGTGCATGCTCTTATATTCATCATCGTTCCATCACTTTTGATTCCTCGAAGAGGTCACCGTGGCATCTTTTTGTACAGAGTGGACTTGGTGTAGACAGTGATTCTTCTTACCACAAGCCTCCTTTTGTCAATTTTGGAGGATCATGCTGTCATAGTTATCCAAATAGAAACGTTCCCACAACTTTAATTTACTTCGTTTCTTTGTACTTTCTCTAAGAATAAAAGTCATGAGAGGTTTTTCATTATAACTGAGGAGAGGAGGAAGCGTTGTGGGAGGCGGTTGTTGTTCCCCCCGGATGCTGCTGTATGAATAAAAGATTTAGATGTATTTCCATACAGTACTTTGTCTTTCTGTTAGATATTTAAAGAAAATCTATTCTGATTCTGATACACTGAATGAAGATGTTGGCATTTCCCAGTCCAGCTTGAGGGCTGAAGAACAGGAGTTCTTAATGAAACTGTCAGAGTAGTTGGCAGTGCTGCATCTCTTGCTCCTGAGGCCATGGCCTGCTCTTCTAATTGTGGATCAGACACCGAAGATTACAGATTGCAGCAGATTCGTGGACTTTGGACTTTATTCCTTCATGATTATCCACAATGATTCAACAGGCACTAGGAAGACTTGTACATCAATCCTTTGAATAGATGCCAACTCTTTCTCCAAATCTCTGCTTAGCCCAACTGAAATAAACAGAGGTGAAATTAGCAGTGTTAGGTTTTCTTCTACTGAGACATTCTGGAACTGGATTCCCCTGCATGTGGATCACAGCGTTGTTAGAACAGCTCTGAGATTTTTCTTTGAAGGCCTGACTACAGTGAAATATTCCAGGTGGCAGTAATGGTACAGTGGCAGCAGAGCAGTGCCCACCTGGACCTGTCTTCACACCAGGCACTCCTGACTTGTGTTGGATCTGACACTCCTGTGTCGTTGACTCAGATGCAATAAGCTGGCTTGTAACTGTTCACCTCATCTAATGTATGGAATTCCTGTTCTGTTCTTTCTCAGAAGTGAATTTAAGAATTCTAGTGCAGTAGATGTGTTCAACACCTCTGAAAGCTGAAAACCATTGTTCTATGGAAAAGTGGTGGAACAAATAAGGAAAAAAAAGGAAGATGTAAGTTCTCTGTGTAGCATTTGTATAAGGAATATAATTTTTCTTATTAGAACATAAGGCTTTTAAGAGTTCTGAAGCTGAACATAACACTTGAAAGAATTGGATAAATGGTGTCATTATTATATCCCTGGCACTTTCAGATACCTTGTACGAGAAAGACTATACAGAAATAAATGGAATGCAATTCAGTTTATTCTTTTCCACTTAAAGGAACTGTTTTGTCCTGCTTAGAAAATGGATGTGTTACAGAATTACTAAAATGAATACAGGCCAGGATGAGGGGTATAAACCGTTGTAAATATGTGGAAAAATTGGAAATTGTTTTAAATGTTTTTCTCCACAGGACCGATTCTTGCTGCATTCTAAAAATGTGCTTTATTTTGACAAAGCTGTATAAACATGGTTTTTCACATGGCATTTTCAATGCTGGCTGTGTGGTTACATATGGTAAACGACAAAGCTTGACCTGATGGTAGCCAATGACCCAACTCTTACCTGTTTCATTATGGTAGTGATTTCAACTGAGATGTTAATCCAAAGCCTCTAAGTTCTTCTCTTTCCTGCTGACCTCAGTTGGATCTTTTTTGATGTTATGAGGGATGATTTGTGTGGCTTTGGTCATGCACCACAGCACAAGATTTTGAAGTGCACAGTAGTTGAAAACCACCTTCCCTAAACAGAGGAAGGAAAGATATTAGGAACTGAGAAGAATTTCAAAATTCTATGAATTATTAGATATAAGAAAAAGACTGAGAAGCTCTGGATCTTGCTTCTTTGCCTTTCCTCAGTGAAGCCAACTATTTCTAGTACTGTTTAAGTCTTAAAGACAGAGTCAAGTGGGGTTTGGTCAGACCATTGGAGCGAAAAAGGACTGCAGAACAGGTTTCAGGTATGCTGACATGAAGGCAAAATGATGTCTTGATCATTTTTCAAGAACTGTGGTTTATGATTCTTTAACATTAATAAACTGAGATTGGTATATTCATGTCAGGCTAATGGCATCAGGAAAGACTTTAATACCATTTGCCAGAGGTATGCAAATAGTTGCACTGACTTCAGCACTATCAGCTGGGTGAATAGAATATATGACATATTACCTCTAATCTCACTCATCTCCTGCATTTCCTGCACGTTTTTATATGGAAACCAAGATCGCCTGAGGCCAGCTTGCAGCTGAATATAACAGTGAGAAGAGGGGGAGATGCTAATAATTCACCCACACTTGACAATAACTCAAGTTCGGTCCTGACCCCCTCCAATATCTATCACCCAAACCACCCCTTTCCCGGAGTCGGTGTAGTTGCTCTCAGTAACCTTCCTGTTCCCAGTGACTGCCTGCCTCCTTCTCTTAGTACTTGCATCCTTATGTCACACTTTGTTCTTGAGATCCTTTCTTTCATTTTTTAACATCATCTCCCTAATGCTTTTTAAAAAACGTATTGAAGTAAATAACTAATCCATTGATCTTGCTCTTTTAGTTGAATTTTTTAGTTAACTTACTAACAAGTGAAAAATTAAACTTCTTCATTTGTGGTGGACTGGTGAACAAAGTTCTGCTGCTAATTAAATTCTCTGAGTGGTTGTAGGTTGGGCAAAATAATCAAATGGATAAATCTGCAGAGATTCAATAAAATCTTAATTTAGTAGCCAATTTACCGTAAATAAAGTGTTTGCTTTCTGTAAGCGTTCATCATTTCAGTGTTTAGACATCACTACTGTGAGCTTCCTCAGTTTCACTTAGTACTCTCGTGGAAAATAGAGCGAGTTACTGTCATTCTGTTAAGGCTCTGCAGTCTTTAACAGACTTAAACTAGGCTTTTCTGTTTTAATCTACTTTTTCCTGTAAGCATGACGAGCTGGCAGTGTTCCTTCTCTTTCCTTTACAGGAAAATATGCTGAGATAGGTGTATTGGGAATCTGCTATTCACCGACTTTTGCTGATGATGCAATTTACCAATTGCCTACAATTAGTCCTAAATTTTCTCTGTCCGCTGACACTAATGTCCTGTAAATTTTCATCATAAATTCTGAATAAACGCTACTAAAATCCCCTTGATAATAAGCAGGATTAATAACAGCAAAACCCAAACTGCTGTTGTGTGCTTTATAAATTAACACAAAGGTGAAGAATAGCAGAAAACCACTTACTTGTACACTGGAGCCTATTCTGTACTGCTTTACAACTTTTCTTGCCATTTATACTTGTAGATGAGTATTATGTAAAACTAAACCATGTATGTTCTAGCATTACGACTTGGACCCCATTGTGTTGGATGCCGTACAAGCCCTTCATGGGGAGCAGCCCGAAATTGCCAAAACCTTACAACTTGAA